>BMAO01022433.1:0-97141 GCA_019973975.1 Trichonephila clavata | reverse complement strand
TTGAAATATTTGTTTGAATTCTACAGAGAGGAAAATTTTTATTTGAAATCATGTATTCTGTAATTGACTTAATTCAAAATATACTTGTTTTTCAAATATCTTGTTTAAAATAGATACATATTACTTCTTTTCTAAATTTTTACGTATCGTTTTTTAACAAGATTCCAATTAGTATATTTTGAACATTTCCTCTACTTTTAATGCGTGTATAGTCTTATAATGAGTTATCCGAATAAATTTGAAAATTCCAATATTGTCTCAAGTTTGCTTTTCAATAATTTCAAACGTCTGGATTTGGTGGCTAAGATTTGTGTTATAATCGATATACTAAAATTTGACAAAATGCTTCATTGTAATACTTTTCGCCATTTAATTTTTTTTTTACTATTATCCAGTCCCACTTTTTATTTGGATTATTTTAAAAAATTTTCATCACTCAGAACATTTTTACAAACTTATCCTCAAAAACTTATTTCTTACAGTTACTTAAAATAAAAAAAAACTAAATGTATTTTTCTAATTTACTTAATTCTTTCGCATATTGCTTGACTTAATATTTAAAAAATTATTGCATACTTTTCTTACATACTTTCGTTCTGATTTCATAAAAAAACCGATGTTATTTTTCAAGTCTGCCTCACGGATTTATCTGCATAACTATTGTTTGAATATATTTCATAAAAAAACCCGAATTTCCTTCGTATATTTCACCTTGGAGATTAATAGGAAAGAATTCTTCAAACACAAAAAAAGGCAACCTAATTTATTTTTCTTCGACTACCTAGAGCTACATTATTTTCCTTTGCATTCTAGAAAGAGAAATTGCTAATTATATAATATTCATCTCCAAAAGTATTCCCGAATTCCAGTGACATAGCAAATAAACTAAAATTTTGTTTCATAAAACATACCTATGAATATTTTGTATATTCAAATATTTTAATTAGATTATATTTAATATTAATTTACTATTTATATTTTCCGATTATACGATTATATTTTACGATTTATATTTTCTTATTGTTTAAAAATATCAAAAATATATATTTTTACTTGAAATATTTGATGTTCTTGTTAATTTCAAAGTATTTAATTAAACTTAAAGAAGAAAATATGTTAGTGTACGTTTTCTATATTTAAATATATATTACTAATAATTATTTCATAATGCTAAAAAAGCATTTTATAAATTTTATAAGCTTTCATAAATGAATTTCACATTGAACTCAAAGGATTAGAATTTTTAACGTAATTGTTCATATTCAAAGTAATATATGTACACTTATTTGAAATATCGAGGCATATGAAGTAATAGAAATACAAGCATAATTTTCTAATATCTTTTTAAAATATATATAAGCTTTGTGGCTTTTCCATTTAATTGAAAGGTCCATGTGTGTTTCCCGATTTTAGCTCAATTATGAAGCATACTGGTCATATATGGAAAAGTTAAGTTCATTAGAAATAGATTAATTATTCAATAAAAGTTAATAAAGCAAAAATTTCTTGGAAAAATATTTTGTTATAATAACGTTCTAAATAATATTCAATGCATGAAATTTTAGATTTAATTTATTGTTCGATAACAGTAAAAAGCAATTAAGGAGGTCTAACACATGAATTTTTGTAAATTATCGATGTTACCTTTTTACTTTTTCTAAAATTTAAAATATTTCTTTTAAAATTGATATATGATGTGAGGAAATACGATAATTAGAAGTATTTTATTTATTTTTTAAACAAAGCTACTCCTTGACGAGCAACGTTTGAGCTCTGCTAGGAGCACCTGTGTTTTTCCTTGCACTAGTTTCGGATGAACACAAATACGTATGATACTCAAGTGGAAAATATTAAAGTGTATTGGGCACATACAAAAGTGTATGGGTACACGACTGTTGGATCTTAGAAGCAGAAAAAGAGAAAAAAAGTTAAGTGTTGTAAAAAGTCTATGGTACCAAAGATATTTTGGCATGGCTATTAGAAACAATATCAATGACCTAAACAGCATGAAAACTGCTCTATGAGTTGCTTATATTTATCTTGTTTATATTTATGAGAGCCCTTCCCCATGGACTATGTCCTCAAGGTATAAATTCATGGTGCAAGTTTCAAAAGGCAGAAGCTGAATTTAAAGAAAGGAACCATAATCATAAACACATGCACACGTGCAATACACCATAATGTATTAAATGAAGCCAATTTTTAGAGATCTAGCTGTTTTATATGTTTTTAAGAAAATGATTACATGGAAAAACTCAGAACCCAAATGAGCCAATTACTAACACCGTATGGTCAGTGATATTGAACCAAGTTATACCAAGATTGTGATATTGAACCAAGTTATAATAGTGCGCCACGCTACAAAAAATTAGATACACATAGGATACGCGTAGCTTAACGAAAGCATCTTGAGATACAGAATAAAAGCTAAATTAATAAAAATAATGAAAAAAAGAAAACTAGAAGAGTTTTTTGTAGGAACAGAGGGTAAAAAAATGCTTCATATGCTTGTGGAAAGTACTAAAAAAAGAGAATGCTAAAAAATTACAATTTTTTACTTTAAAGCCTGTTTTTTCAAAATGTAATATTTTTCAATTTATAAACCTTTCTCTTAAAAACTAATTATTATGCTATCATCAAATTTTCAGTGAGCATACTTTTAACGTGTTTACACATCTTAATGGAGAGAATAAGATATATCCCGGAAACCTTTTTGGATAAGGGGTTTCGAACCACATTTTAGGCGGGAAAATTAGACATTTCTTAAAAAATTCACAACTACTTTAATTTTTAACAAAATGACAAAACCCTCCTTTTAAGTTTATTGATAGTACACATAACCAACTGTAAAACCGTTATCGATTAGAAGTTAGTAATTTCTGAGAAAAAGATACATATAAACTTAAGCAATTTAACATGAACTCCTATAGACGTGCCGGATCTCCTTGATAAATTTAATAATGTGTTTTCTACAAAAAAGAAACCAAACATAAAATTTTACAAGTTGGCTATAATAGATGTGACATTTTGATATCCTAGTTTATGTTATAAAAAGCAAAAATCCTTCAAATTTACATTTTGCATTGAATTAACCAGATTTTCTAAATTTTTTATCCGTTTGTTCAAGCTAAAGAAGAAGGCAATGTTTTCAAAGGGTTTCATTTAGAAAGACAGCAAAAAGCAAAATAGGTGCTTTTTTGAATTATCAAAATACATGGATGTAATATTTAATGTGAGTTATAGCATTCAAATATATATATATATAATATATATATATATATATATATATATTAAATCAATACACAGGGTAACCAGCCTTAATGTGACCCAATAGCTAAATCCTGAACCGTTCGGTTTAGATATGTACTTCCAATTTAAAAAATGTTTTAAAACAGGTAAGGGATGTTTTTACGTGCTTTTCGAACCAAAAAAACCCATTTAGAAAAAAATTACAAAAATTAATTTTTATATGGTCTCCAGGTCCTATCACTTATATTTAGAAAAAGATGCAGTACACAAAAACAAAGTTAAACACAAAAAGTTTCATTTTATTACGATAAAAACTGACCGAGTTATGCCTACTTAAATTTGAAGCATCCGAGTTGCACAGAAAAGGGGGTCGTATATATATTGAATTTAGAGAACAGTAATTCACTATCTACAGAAAGAGCAAAAAAAAAAAAAATCAGAGTAATATTAAAACATTGTAGTAAGCATCATAGATTGACAATTTGTATTGCTGTATGGCAAACAATAAAAATTAAATTAAAGAAATACAACTTGTACCCTAAATATTAAAACAGCTTGTTTTAACAAATAGCAGCAAAATAATACAGGATTTGCCGTTCAAATTAATATAATGAAGAATGATGCGCCAATCATGAATCAAGGGCTTTATTAGATCAGAATGACCAAATTAACTTAAATAATAGTGAAGGCACGAGACAAAGGAATACGTCTATAACAACTCCCAGTTTTATACAAGCGCTGAACAACACCGGTAATTGACAATAAGATGGATGTCTTCGAGTGGGAAATTTAATGGCATAAAGTCTTGCCGCCTCTCTTTTTTTCGATTACACTGCCCAAAAAACAGTACCATTTCGCAGTATTCTTCATTTGTATACATCTCGTTCTCCCGTACTAGAATTCGTAAAATTAGAATACGACTGTATGGAATTGCAAACGACTACGCAACAGACATTTAACGCTCGTCATTATCAGCAAAAACGCAGCAAATGAGACTGAAGCCGCAGCATATAAGTCTATTTTTTGGAACTAATTTTAAAATGTTTTCTTCGTCCAAAATATTTTATTTTTTCTATGTTTTACACGTACACAGAATAAATTTTATTCATCAAGTACTCAATTTTTGTATTATTAACGTATACTTTTAAATTTAAAAACGATTTACATAAAAGTGACGTGCAAAAGCGAAAGTTTTATGGCAGAGTTCCAACTAATTTCACTTTGGAGACGGCCCCTTACTAGCTTCTTGAAAATAAGCGAGAAGATTGATAAAATTTTTGATTTTCAAAGTTCCATAACTCAGCAAGTTTTTATCGCAATAAAATGAAACTTTTTGTGTTTACTTTGTTTTTGTGTACTGCATCTTGTCCTAAATATAAGTGATAGGACTTGGGGACCGTATAAAAATTAATTTTTGCCTTTTTTTTCTAATTGGGTTTTTTGGTTCGAAAAGCACGTAAAAACATTCCTTACGTGTTTTAAATATTTTCTAAATTGGAAGTGCATATCTAAACCGAACTGTTTGGGATTTAGCTATTGGGTCACATTAAGGCTGGACACCCTGTATAAATAGATGTTTGTATAATATCGGATATTACAAAAGTCACTCAAATATTAATAAATTTGTAAACATTATGTAACAATAAAATTATTTATTTAAATAAAAAGTAAACAGTAAATGCTAGTAGAAATGGTCTTTCTGTAAATGCATTCTACTATCCTGTTGTGAAGTAAAAAATAAATTAGTTAGTAAACCTTATAAGAAAATCTCACGTGTACTATACCTATTAGTTTTAGCTTTGGAATTCAAATGATATCCATTTAATTAAAAAATAATGACTGGAATCAAGAATAATAGATTTGTTAGTTTTAACGATGTTAACATCATAAGAAATATTACAGAGAATAGTAACGCATATTTAAGTTTCCATAGTTTACTTTATGATGACTAAAATCTCAACAGAATTAATTTTTTGTTCTCTCTGTACAGTAAGTTGATTTCCCTAATAGACATTACATTTTAACCTAAGTAAAATCCATGATCTGAGATAGGATTGAAATTGATAGGAATTTTCACTTGAAATTTGTGAAGTGATTTTAAAATACTACTCCTTCTCTACAAACATTTACTAACAAGCATGATTTTTGATTTACAAGAACGTTAAACTATGTATAACAAAAGTTGATATGTTTTTTTGCGATAACTTGATTAGTATTCGTACTGTACTTTTTTTATTAATGCATATTTAAAATCTCTTAAAAAGTTTATAAAATCTGGGTTCAATTATTTTTTTAAAAAATAAGTATTGCTTTGATTCAAAAATGCATACCAAATTTTGTTACATGTACTATTAACAATAAGTAAAAAAAACATCACAGCATTAGGCCCCCCAAAAAAACCTTAGCATTTTAATTGGAGACAAATTTGTTATTTTATCTTTCTGAGATAAGTAAGTTTAAAGTTTTATTTGCCATAGGGATGTGAATAAAAATGAACATAAACGTTATCATATTTCTGCGTTTTTTAAGTTTAGAGCTTTGAAATTTTATGAGGTTATAGAAAAGTATATAAAGAATAATTCAGGCTAAATAAATTAGATTTGATTTTTTGACCGATTTTTGCTAATGAATCGTACTGTCTCCTCTCAACAGATGTTTCTCGTTATTTTAGTATACATAACACTTAGACAATTACTTTTTGAGAGACAGAGAAGTGAATCATGTATGTTAATAAATTGTTAGGAAAATATATTGACAAATGTATTTTAATAGTAATTAATCATTTTTAAACTAACGTATAAATTCATAGCTTTTTTTTTTGTCTAAGGTTGATTACGATTTATTTAAATTCTACATATTATGAAAAACTTTGTAATAGAAATACATAAATTTCACAATTTATTATCGCAAAAGTAATAAGGTATCTAAATAAATAATCACTCCTAAGACATTCTAACGTAATGATTATTCAGAATTGACTTTTAAACAAACATTTGTTTTTGGTACAAATATATCTTTTACCCTTCATCCACTTAGATAAATACAGTAATCAAATTGCACGTTTTTGTTATTTTAAAATTCCAAAATCTTTCATATTTTGCATGTGTGTGACTAAAAACTATATAACTCCTTTTTTAAATGTATGTATATCAGATATGTTTACTGCATATTTTAGTGTGAGGTACAATTTCCCATTCAATGTTTTTTTAGTGGTTTCATTTGTGAAAAGTTAGTTTAATTACAAAAAAAAAGGAGAATGTTTATTTAACAAATCCAATAAATGTGTAACTAAAAACATTATTGAATTTAAATCTTTCACATTTAATATGATTTATCTTAAATTTAAATTTTCCCATCTGTTTGTGTCACATTATAAGTTACATATTGTGTTTTGGCCCACACATAGCTCTATTTAATTAAAATATTCATAACTCAAGAACACACATGGATTGTAAGGTTTTTGATCTATGTTTATTGAAAATCTCGCACCGAGCTACGTACACACGCAGTTATATCTTAGAGCGGACACTGCCACTCGTTGATCACTTCACTCCGTTCCATTTGCGAAGCGATCAGAGCTTTTTACAAAGCACTGAACATACATCCTGCCTCGACAAATTCCGTAAAATATTTTCAAAACATTACTTAAATAATTACAAATACATGATGATGCATTTTACAATACACTTAAGGTATCCGACTACCCTAAAAATGTGAATTTTGCCAAAAATTGACAAATTTTTTTATGATTTTATTTTATGGGCCATCTGGTTAGCTCTATAAAAATACCAAGTTATCATTTTACGTTTACTAGAAGAAAAACTACAAGTGTTTTAGTAAAAGCAGATGTAATTACTTTAAGCAAGATGTCATACTTTAAAACGCGTTTTACTCGAAATGTGTGTTTTTTTAATTGCTCAAAAGGTTTTGAACATAATTAACTGAAATTTTTTCTGTAAGTTCTGTATAATAGTAGAATTGTTATAACCTTCAGATTTATCGATCACTGTTTTATTACAAAATTCACAGTCCCTTATGTGAATATAACCATTGTCTTTTTAAGCATTTTCATATAGTAACCCAGATAAAGTGCTGTAGTTTTTGTAAAAAAGAAAATATCTGTTACCCTGAAGTTCATTTCAAAATTGAATAATATAGCAACACATTAGATTGAAAAAAATTGAAAATTTGTTCATAAACCTTTGGTGCAGAATGGGCCGCATTTATGCTATTTTTTTGTCAATTTTTACCTATTTTTTCCCATTTTAGTAATAATAGTTTCTTTTTCTCTTCTTAATTTTAGAACCTTTTTCTTAAAATGCACTAAACAAATCTAAAAATAACAAAAAAATCCTCATATCTCCTTTTTTTAAAAAAAAAAAGTTGTCGCAACCGGTTGGATACCTTAAAGACATAGTACACAATGAACTGTGATAAGTTATTCAAATAATTCAACATATTTTTTAAAAAAATAAGCTGCATTTAAGAAACACAAATACAATAAATCGCTACCCAAACATATTTGACTTCGAATATGCCATTCAAATCCAAAATTTGGTTCTTATGTTTCTTAAAGTAGCCTTAGTGATTGTATGCAAAAAAAAATTTATAATGATTAATAATTAAGTTACGCATAGGATTGTTGCAAGGGTTTAACATAGGATGGTTTTGTTCAACCAATATAGATTGGAATACCTCAAGCTTCTGCAAACACATTGTGTGTTCCTCTCATCTAAACATGAAAACAAAATTAATGAGTTAATTGCATCAGGTAGTTGTTTTCCCCTTTCAGTACACTGAATTCCCTTTAAAAGCTGTTAAAGAAACGCCTTTCATTGTGAAAAATAATGATTACAGAAGAAATGTATTCCACATTGTATTAATTTGAGCACAGATTACAATTTTAGTTATACGCATTACATGGATTATCATGCACCTTATTAAGGAATTTCTCTATATGTAATAATATATGGTTAAAATTGTATGGATTAAAAAAATAACTTCTGTACAAACTGTATCTGTAAGTAGAATGCTATGTTGTTTAAAATATAAAACTAAAATGCAAAAAATCATTTAAATTGTACTTGAATATTTAAATTAACATTTAACATTAATTTACTCATTTTTAGTCTCTTGTTCCAGAAAAGAGAAATAAATGTAAAAAAAAAATATTTGTTGTTCGTATTATAAATTATATAACCCGATTTTGATTAATTCTTGAGTTTTCGAAAATCAATACTAAGTTCCTATAATATTCCATACATGAAGAAAATAATATTTAGGGTAGTAAAATAGACATTAAAACATTTTTGCTTCATCTGAAACATAATTCGATTGATTTAAAGAATTTTGGTAAGTGGGGTGCTAGTTGAGGCCATTATTTAGACAATGGCCCTAAATTATTAGGTTCTTCATTAGCAGCTCTCGTTACTTTAAGGAAAATACTAAAAAGCAATGAATCAATAAATCCATTTATTTTACAAATTATTTTGTTTATTTTTAACATCATTCAAAATTCTCCTGTTGGAAAAAAATTTTAAAAAAGAAAAGAAAATATTTTTGAAATTGCATATTTCATTTTCATTAAAGATATATAAAATAAGAATTCTAAAACTTAAGCATAAATATTTGATTTCCAATTAAAAAAAACGAGTGCACAATGAAATCCTTGAAATTCTTATTAACATAAAACAAAAATAAATAAATATTATTTAAATGTAAAAATAAGAACATCCTGTTCTTGTTCCTAAATTTAAACTTTTATCATTTCCTTCTCTCGCTAACTTGGAAAAAAACATAAATGAATTGAACTGGGAAAAGTTCAGGAAAAGATTAAATTGCGAATACTATTCTTCAATTCGTGTATATAAATATTAATATTCATTGAGATGTCTGAAAATAGTATAATAAGCATTATTTATTGAAAATGGATTTTTTTAAAACATAAGTTTAATTGTAATATAAATTTTTAAAACTTAATTCAATCCTCTCTCGACGTTTTTCTAAAAGGCATTTAAGTTTAGAAAGCATTTTATTATAAAATTTAAAAAGAAAAATTGCAGAATGACCATTTTTAAATGTAAAATTTAATTATGATAATTGTTGGTGTTTGTTTTCATGATATTCTGAAAGGGGGGAAAAGTTAAATCATGTAATAGCTATCTGAAAATAATTTACCTAGATAAAAAAAAATTGCATCACATTCTTTTTTAATTTAATTTACATTTTTCTATCAGAAATTACTTTTACTTCAATGAAGATTTTGTGCTAATTAGCTGAAAGGAAATTAGAATTAGCATTCTTGTACTCTTTAACAGGAATGAAGTTTCTAAAAAAAAGGGCTCAGGAATCAGTAATGAACACTGTGCCTTTTCGATATAGCTACAATTTCTTCAAAAATGCATAAATTTACATGTTTCAAAAGGTCATCGAAATTATTGTCTTCTTTTGGAAAAGATAACATTAACCAGATCTTATGAAATCCAGATTTGATTCATCCTATGAGCAGTAAATAAGGTTTTAGTTATTTATCAAAGACCAAACTTTTTCTGTTCTGAAACGTGAAAATCCATGAATTATTTTTACTTTTACATCAAATATCTCTTCAACAAAAACTACTATTTTCTTGACTGTAGCCTGGTTAATTACCTTTTTGATTAAAACTAATTATAATACATTTTTGATAATTTTATGTCTACATTGTAAACTAATATTAGTAATATATCTCAGTTGCAAAATTTTTAACAAATTTGTTTAATATTTTTTTACTCATACTTCATTATATATTATATCGAAATCGCTTGCACAATGACCATTTAGCCATATGAGAAAATTTTCATTATGAGGCTCACAGAACATGTTTAGAAAAATCAACCATATACAATAATTTACTGATCGTTTCATTATTTATATGCAAAAAATTGGAATTTGTAAAATAGCACTGTTCATCTTTTCTTAAACAACGAAGATGAAATTATACATTTAAATATGCCCATGCTTTAAATCGGATCCTTTACGAAAAACTAATCCTAGTGGCGTGTTTGTTAATAATTAAAGTGTGTCCCCCCCCCTAGTGTTTACCACTTCAAGTAATAACTCTATTTCTTGTCATATATTCCCTACAGATAGAGATAGTCATATTGTTATTGTTTCGATTATATGGCCATTATGTATATCAAGAAAGTAGACAAAGCACGAGAAGAGTAATTTAATCGCAATATGTTGCTAAAATACTTTATTGTTTATACCATTTTTATTTAATAAATTTTTTCTATGTAGTATCTTCGTCTAGGTAGCGCGTAAAAACTCTCAGCTAATCATTAAAAATACTTTTTATTGTTATCTAAAGAAAAATATTATTAAATTCAAGCATTCAGAGAAGTTCACTGGGAAGCAAAACAAAGGAATAAAGTCACTTTCAGGTGTTACAAAATTGTTCAGCCGGTGCATTCCGTATCCATTCCGTTTCTTCTCCGGACATCGGGGATCTTCAGGATTAAAAAAAAATAATAATAACCGAATATTTTTACCACGGGCAGTGCCCTTCTTAGTTCCCAGGATTCTTCCTCCTCTTTTTCTCCTCTCCCTCGCAGCCAGACTTACACGTGAAGAGAAATCATTTTCGTCCTGAGGGCACTTGCCCCCACAATTTTTCGTTTCTCTAGATCAGGTCACGTCCGTCTGTTTATACAGGATACCGTCTCGGGAGTCGATCTCTTCCTTTTCCGAAGCACCCCTTTTAATTTCCAGGGGTGGGTCAAATCCACGTCCCTCTCCAACTCCCATTGACAGGCCCAAAAATTTTGCACCCTGCACCTCGGTTTCACTAGCCTACCACTGGTGCAGGAAAGAACAATGACTCTGGTTCCTCTCAAAGGTTTCCCGCTACAAAGGCTTGTCCGATATCTGGTTCACGTACCACCTCGCCAAATTTTCCTCTTTTAATGTGACCCGCCGCCATCCGCCGAGCCGCCAGTCTTTTAAGACGGACAAGTACTGCCTATGGACGCGAACAATAAAGTTATGTTCAGAGTCCATAGTGTTATCAGACACACCGGCGTCGACAGTCCAGATGTCAGACAAAGGACAATGACGCCAAAGCCACGGGCAGTGTCTCCAACCTATGAGTGAGCCACCTGCTATCCAGAGGCCCCCTTCAGCATGAACAGGGTTGTGTTTTCTTTCTTGTGACGATGTCACAGCTACGCTTTTCTAGTACTACATCAGTGCTTCTCAAACTTTCAATATTTGCGATCCAATTTTTAATCATAATTTGCATCCCCCTCTCCATACAATGACAGTATATTGAATGCAGTTATAATGAATATACTTTGACGAACTAAAACTGCAATCCGGTTTTAATAATAAACTGTACAAATTTATCAAAATAAATATTAAATTTTGTATGTTACTTTTAAGTAATATATATTTTTAGTAAGTTACCTTTAAGTAATATGACAAGTATTATATTACTTGTCATTTCTAATTTTTAAATTGGCACCGATTGCAATAAATATGCAACGTGCATTATTTTTTCACTATGCTAGAATTCAGTTTTGTTTTGCTTCCTTCCAGGAAATTAATAATTCTTTAAAATAATATATTTTATTAACTTTTCGATATGCTCGTACCTCACGGTTGGAGAATCCATGAACTACTTAGTTCAAACAATTAAATTTTAAAAAGACAAACTAAATAGTAAATGTTTCACAAATTTTAAATAAATACTAAATGCTAGTAAAATGTTTTTCTGCTATATGAAATTCAATTTTCATGAAAACAACTTTAATATAAATAGTTATAATACAAAAAAAAAATTATAAGGCTATAAGAAAATATATTTTTGGTCAACTATAAATTTAAACCTGTTTTTTTTTTTGTTACTTATATTGGTTCCTTGTCTTTAATTTCAAATGTAAATAAATATTAATTTTACCATTAAAAAACGTAAGTATAGTCCATAAGAGTATTGATAGTTTAAAAAAATAACACTAAAATACAAATAAAGGATACGACTTAAGGGGGAAATAATTTTCCAATAAAACGAACATAATTTTATTATAATTTATTTTTAAATAATTAAATTCGAATAAAAGAAAATTAGTAAAAGTGGAAAGACCTTTCAAAAAGGTAAGTAAAAATCTTTTGAAATTATAATTTCATTTATAAATATTAAGAAAAAAAATTTATTAAAATCCTTTTACATTTCTTTCAGAACTATTAGTATTTAACATACTTTTTTTATTTAAAATGGGAATAATATTATTTTAAAAAATTGATGTGGTCTCTGTTATATGTAAAATTATTTCTTAAATACAATGCCTCAAGATCGTAGTGAGGGAAAATGATCATGACAGACAAAAATGTTTGTGTGTGCGTGTGGTTAATCCTCTTAATAAATGAACATGAAATTTATATATATATATATATATAGAAATTGCCATTGACTAAAGTGTGATCTTGATGATATAGAATCTTTTTGATTGTGTGTTGCTAAAAGGATAAACTATCAGTTCTGTTTTAAAATAGCTCAGATTATTTCCTGAATTCCGCCCTGGCTGAAAGTCCAGCAATAGTGACCCCTCCCCGTTTGCAATGTTAATATGTTCACTGCCATTCACTGCATCTACTAGAATATTCCTAGTTGGCAATCCAAATTTACTTGCCATTCACTAGATAATTCGTTATTGAACGTCTTATCTAAGTCACTGAGAGAGAGAGAGTGAGTATTACCATATCAAATGGATGGTCTAACGCGTAGGTGTTATGAGCGTATGTGAATATACTAAATTACACTCTTGATGTGTGGAAATGTATCACTTACATCTCAAAAATGTAAATACAAATTTACAACTCAAAACCGTATATATTCTCAATATAATACCTTGAAAATTATAAAAAAGTTAAAACGTTCCTCCCCACAAAATAATTTTTTGCCATATATAGCATCGGAACTTTATTTAATGTGTTTTAACTTCTATCTAGTACAAAATTTATATTGTTTTTTGGATCATTCGTTATCTGTTTGTACGAAATGAAACAAAATAATGGAAATAATTATGCTTTGACATTATACTTTTACAAGCGAGTCTGGTTCACGTCCAGAACTCCCCAATGTTTTCACAAAATTCAATAAAGCAATTTACCAGCTTCGATAACAAAACATAAAATATCAGCATTTTGCTTATATATTTCAAATCTATGAATGACAATATTTCACCAATGGATTGTTTTTGTGTTAAATAATAACATTTGGTCAGGTAAAGTGATTCCATACATTATTGTAATGATGTTTGCCATATTTTAGCATTCCATTTACGAACATCAACCATTTCTACGGTGAATATTTGATGTGTTAACCAATTCACGCTTAAACTGGTTTTATGAAACTCGAAAAGTTACGAATTATACCTTAGCTGGCCCATAGAATAAATTGTTTTCTGTGTCAACAACAAGTATATTCGAACGGGTTTATTCATTCTTAAATACATTCTATTATGTCTACATTTAAGCAACAAAATAACAATCTAATTTAAAAGATTCAAAATTCATATATTATTTTAACAGGAGTGAACAAGTGGAATAAAGCACATTGTCTTTTATTGTTTATTAACGGTACTCTGAGAGAAAACATGATGGCTATTGATGAAGTACAACATAATTTTCAACCACGGGCAAGTGATGGACAACAAAATGAGCTAACAAATATTCGGCAAACTTTCACAACTTACCAACGAGATAACTTCAAAACTCAACAAATTTAGCATGCACACACACAAATTTAAAAAATTTAACTAAGTGGGGGACATTTAGCGTCTTCAAGACTCAAACTCGTCCCTCATTGGCCTCGAGTTCGCAACCACACCACTTAATACTACAGCCATATACTAGCTTTAGAAATGTACTAGTTCATATTGCACATATCAGAAATTTAATAATAAGTCTTCTTTTTTTCTGTTGAACCTAAACAGCTTGAAAGATCAAATAACAGCAACAGTTTTTATAAACATAAATTCGTTGACAACACACGTATATCACACACAGTCAGGAAAAATAGAAAATGAACTACTCCACTTTACAGGACTCTAGTGTTAAAAATCTTTTCAGTAAAAAAATTATATGTAAAATTTAACTTTAGAACACACCTATGCCAAGGAAGATAAACAAATTGTGTAAATTGTGCCAACAGCTAATTTTTCTGAACTTGTCATCTCTCCAATTCGAAACTAATTATTAGCCAAGATAGCGACAAATAAAAGTGTGGAATAAAATAAGATCCCTTCAAAAATGTCAACAGGACGATGTGGTAAAATCTAATAATACTTGATACACAATATTCTGATTGAAAAATAAGGCTTGTTTCGAAAGTTAATGAAAGTATAAGTAATGATATAAATAATAAGAATGTAACAAAAAATAATGAAAGAAAAGCAATGATATACAATGCAAATAAATTTAAGCAAAGTAGGGGACAGTTGACTTGGCGAGTACTGTTGAATTGTAATGAAGGTTTCTTTAAAAAATGGCAGTTATATATAGAGACAGCCGATAGAAGTGAAAACTTAGAACTTTAAGAATTAAAATTTGAAATTTCATAATGTTTGAAGTAAAATTATCAACATCAATCTGGTTTTCATATCTATTGACACTCCGAGCAGCAATTATATGCATGTTTATATGGTTTTTTATCACTCAAATATATTACGGGCTGTACAAGATCATGACAAAATATAAATACAATTAAATTGAAATAACAATTAATATACAATCATATTATTTAAGGATAGTATTTGCATTTATTTAAATTTCAAAGTACTTGATTTTTAACATTATTTTAATTGTTTGCATCATTGTCATCATTGATTTCAACAATACTTCGACTTTGATTTAAATTGTTTCATTTTGTTATAAAAAAAAGATACAATAGGCTTATGGTAACTGAAGTAAGAATGGAAAATGTTTGATTCAAATTTATCTAAGTATCGCGTGTGTTAAAACGGCATCGATCGTCGTTTTATATTTTGTATTACTGAGTTTTCGATCATTGGACATATTTGAATTAAGTGTTTCATTTAGAAATTCAATTAGAGGTAGATTTTGATCATCTGCAAAGTTAAAATCATCTGTACATTATCATATTTTTCGCCAAATCTTTTTTCGAGTATTTCAGAACCTTCTTTTGTGTAAATCATCAAATTTTCGAATAAAAATTGTTGTATCTGTCTCATAGATTTTCCAGGCGAAATATAAACGGCAACCATTAATATGTATTACCCATTCTCGGAATCGCAACGAACAACGCATATTTCGCCTGTATCAGAAACATTAACACCAATGCTTCTAGTGAATTTAGTATGTATGTCCATATTTGAAGTGATAAAGTGTGACATATCTTGAGTATTGTGATAAATAGCTACGCCTGCTGCTGGAACTTCGGGTCTTTTATAACTTACAACAAAGTTGAAATTCGGAATAGCAAGTGGTTCTTCGTTTTTCATACAAATTTCTGACAAAAGCAGAACATTTGACTTTTTTACGAAAGCATCATTTTTTAGGTCAGCTGCATGCGCATGCAAACTTTGACAATTGAATGAAAATATCGATAATCCTTTATTGTTGGAGATGAATTCTAGAAAGGTTTTCGTGCCGTTTGTAGTATATTGTTTTGTAACCTTTTCAATTCTAACGTTAGATCTTCTCGATGACTTTTTGATCTTTTATGATGTTTATTTGCATTAATAACCATATTTTAAACTTCAACATATTAACCTCGAATTATTATTAGATTTTATAAAATTTTTAATTTCAAAATCCACGATAAAAATATGATTGAACAACTAGAAGTCTGTTTTACCACGGTAGTAAGAAAACGTCTAAGCCACTGTGAAATACTAGCCCGGATTGCGTGATGCATTGCAGAGGTTAAATATTAGAAAATAGATAATACAAAATTTTCAAACGCCAGAATAAATACGAATATTTAAAATAATTTTCTGTTATTTATTTTTATCTTAAAAAACATTAATTTATTTATTTAGTACTCCCTATATTGACTGCACAATGATTCTTCAATTAAACGATTCAAATAATAATCAAACAAAAACACTATTTCAACAATGCACTGTATATACACATAGAACTTTTCACTAAATCCATTCAATTTCACAAATAAGATATACACAGCACTATACGTCAGCTGTATAACTACAGATATACTGCTATAAGCATGTCGGCAACGCGAACGCTGAGATTTCGCCCATCCAAAAAGTATCTAAGGCGAACAGCACACTGCGCACTCGCCAGTCAGAGCATGTCGGTGACGCGAACCCATAAGATTTTCCCCTACCAAAAAGTGCCCAACGCCGCTAAAGAAGTTTTCACTTCAAAAATATTAATTATTATGTTGCGAAATTATTATGTCTTTTACGTTTCAAATATACTACTAAATTATTAACAAATTATACTCATTGAGGGAATTGCTTCATTCTAATTTTAAAGACCAACAAAACAATACAGTTCTTAAATTCCCTAATGTGTGTTCGCTTTTATTATTTTTTTTGAAACTAGGGTGACCAATTGTACACTTTTGGAGAATTTTGTAATACTTCCTTGTGAGATGTACTTTTTTAAAACTTATACTCAGAAAATAATCATTATCCTTATTTACATTCCTAAAAGTATAAAAACTAACCGAATGTACATAAAAACGACAATCATTTATACATTCACCGACAAAAAGTAATGTACTGTGTTACATTGACACAAAATGTGTTTACCGAAAGAGAAATATAAGAGTATTCCCTTTAAGCAAACATACATTTCGGCATAGCTTTAGTGAGGTTGAATAAAAGCTTTATTTACTCTCTAAATACCTTTAATTAAGCAAATGTAAAGTAGTTCTAAGCATGGAATTTTCGAAAAAAAATTATTTTTAATACGAAAGGAAATGTTGAGTATTTTTATTTCGCTTATTTTAAATCAATATTAGTTCTTCAAACTTTCTTTATATTTTACTTTAATCTCTTATTAAATAAATATTATCACGGAAAATCGAAAATAAAATTCATTTTTTAGAATGTGAAGTGAGCTTTTCAAAGAATGTTTAAATCTTTTTAATGAAAATATAAAAAAAAAATTGTTTACTTTTATTAATATTGACAACAGAGAAAATAATTATTTTATGATTATTGTTATATCTTCAATGGAGAATTTTTTGTTCGATAAGTGAACAAATTTTTAAAAAAACATTTCGGGAATTATAAACATAAGGCATAGCAAACGACTAATAATTAAAATAAATTGTTAAAAAATGCTTTATCAACGAAGCTCAACGCAATTTTCTGAAGATTAATAATAATTGAGAAATGATAACGTATAATTTCAAAAAAATTAAATTAGAAGTTAAATAAAAGTTTAAGTTTCCAGTTGAATATGAAAAAAACATTTTTTAAGGAGTTTATATTAAATGTTTAAATTGTTATTTATTTATGTCGTATTTAGAAGTAACCTGAGCTCTATTGGAAAAGGATCTCGTTTTTTTCTGTCGGACTGCTGTCAAGTGGCAAGGATGAGGTGGCATTTCATTCTAAAATCTTTTTACCACTCAGAGGCGGTTAGCCTCAATGGATTTAACGAATTGGGACGTGAATCCGCAATTCAGTTGCAACAATGTCTAACACAAGCTTGGTTAGACATTGTTTAGGTGCCACAACCCAGATGGAGGGGGCAATATCCATTTATATCTAGTTCTATTTGAGAAACAATTTTGATGCATATTTTTACCCAAACAAGAAAGAGATATTTATTAACTCAGATTAGTTCCCTTTGAAGTAAACAAACACATTGAATTTTAAGAGAAAACATTGATATTTATGTACAGCAATGTGGAAAATTATTACTCATGTGATTTAAATGAACTCCAAGATATATCCACTAATTACTATTTTTCCATAGGAAGCATTGAAATATCAGTACTTAAAAAGACTTTTATTATATGTGTTGAATATTTATTTTGAAGAGTATTTTATACATTAAAGTAACATTATTCGATCAAATAAATTCTTGATAATAGCGATTGGCATTCAAATATATATCAATAAACTTCGCAGAAAATTATCACCTTATATCCCTCTCTTTATTAAACTATTAAAGTAATAGTATTTCTCCAATCAAATTAGCAGAAAGCTATGACTATTGTGTAGGTATTATAGATATGGTATAATGTGTGTGTGTAGAATTAGAGGTTGTTATTAGAGTATAAAACAACTTGTGAAATGATATTCAATAACTGAACAGAAATGGTGCGAATTTAAAAAAATCATTTTTCAAAGTAGTATTAAGAGAAACTTGGATACGTAAACTGAAATAATAGCAAAGTCATTTGGGCGGGATATATAGAAACCATGGTATATTAGGAAAACAAAATTCAATTCTTATTACGAAAAAGGTGATAACAAACACATTAAATCCTATTGTCTTAAAATGATTAAAATTAGATGATATAGTTTCCCATTAATCGATAGAGATATCTCAGTAACGAGCCTGTTATTTGTGAAGACATATTTAACCAAATTATTGTTCCTTTGATATCACCAATGATACACATAATTTTATCTGGAATTGAAAGATTGGAACTTTATACCAAGTGAGAAATTGTTATAATGAGAATAATTTTTCTATGACATGCTAGTGCATGATACAAAATTTACAGTCAAGTTATCAAGGGGTTATGGAAGAGATACATCATATAAAATTGCTTTTAATTTGGTAGATTTAATTTTGAAATTTAAATTTTGAAAGTAGGAAGTAAAGACTTTGTTAAACAGATATCTAACTTAAACAATGGAATAGAATTGAACAAGAATTGCGACTTAGAAAGAAAGAATAAGCATAAGAAATGGCATGAATATATGTAAATCAAAATAAGGTGAAATGACTCAAGTTTCACAGATAATTGTTTTAATTGACGATACCAATTTTCCAAAAACTCCTGTTGCATAATTTTCTTTCAAACAGGTAATTAATTAATAAATAGGTCTAGGAAAACTTATTTTAAAAATTAAATAATTAAATCAAGCTCATTTGAAGGCTCAAGCCAAATTGCGTTAAGGTTATTGAATTATGATATTATCGCAGCAACTTTGTGAAATTCGAGAAATATTTGGCGGAAAAATCCGTAGCGTGACCGGTAACAAATTAGTAAAGAAAATGGCACAAATAATATTCCGACTACGTTCGGAACCGTGATGTTTCAAAAATCCGTACAAACGAATATGTTTTAATAATTAGGGTCACTTAGATTAGAATACACGCATGAAATTGTTTTAAGAATGTTATTACAATAAAAAATGATTTAAATGCAATATTTTGGCAAAAAATTAACATAGAATTATTTATTTTCCAAATATTCTTCTTTTATGTAAAATGTTTTTTTAATAATAATATTTTTCCTATATATAGCTCAGACCTCTGTACAGGGCCTGAACTAGATTTTTTTAAGTTCATAATAAAGAAGTGGATTGATCCTTATTTTAATACATCAAAATGGAGAACTTTTAACAGAAAAACACCGATAATTATTTCACAATTGGTAGTAACTCTGAAAATAATGTGAATTTTTCAAAAGTCGTACTTCAGGCCCTCAGGAGAAGTCATAGCTCTATAGAATCAAAATATTATAAATATATAGAAGCATTTTTCAAAAAAAAAGAATGTTTTGAGAAAAAGGTAATTTTAAGTTCATTTTTTGCCAAAATATTACATTTAAATAATTTTTTATTGTAATAATATTCTTAAAACAATTTTATAAATGTATTCTATTCTCAATGAATTTAAATATATATTCGTTTGTACGCTTTTGCAAAATCACGGTTCTGAAAGTAGTCGGATACCTTAAAAAATTTCATTAAAACTAAAACATTTGGGTTATACATTGAAATGAACATCATGACAATCATTCACTTCTTGCATTTAAATCAAAATACGTTGCTTACAATTTTTAATTTTTTATTTAACTCGATATTCTTCAAACTATTTTAACAAATAATGTCCAGTGTTTCAGAGAGTACATGTTATGTATTTTTTGCTCGTGGTTTATTTAGAATATCTAAGATTAAAATTTATAACAAAATAAAAAAGAGAGTTCATTATATATTGGAAAACAAATTTTTACACCTTTCATTTCTTTTATCTTGATCTATTTACTTTCAGAAACCATTTACAAACAAATATATGTAACTCCATTTCCTACACTACTTAAAAATTTTCATCGCGAAACTCAAGGTGAAGTATTATAACAACTTTCATTATAAACACCATCATTTGAAGCCCGAATAGCTCCGAGACACGATATATTACATATTCTATATGCCTCATATGAATAAGAATCTAATATGTATTCAAGTAACACATTTTTCATTTTTCTTTGTTTTGAAGATGGTTGGATATCACGGAATATCGTCGAGATTTAATTTGGTTCCTCTATAATGAAGGATCATTGCGCGTTGTTTGAGAATAATTTGGTTAACTCCTTCCTTTGTTTACCATCCAGGAGAATAATGACCTCCTTCTCGTCACCTAGTCTCTGCAGATTACAGGCAGTCACACTGTCATTGTTTGTGACCTACGATATCGTCGTTTACATGCTTCATTTTCGAGGGGGGTTGGGAAGGATTGAACGCCTGAGAACAGAGTTTCAGCGCAAACGAACTGTAATAGGCGGTCTCTCGGTATATGAACGCTGAGAAGCGAGTTAATTCGGTGCTTTGTGCTTTAATCCTGCAGATTAGTTTAATAGAGGGATGCTGAATTGTGATATGAGAACGGGATTCTGCTTTGGATTGAAATGATTATGGAGCAAGCATCTAATGGGTTATGCGAGTTTTGATGGCTTGTTAGTAGTTAATCATGTTTCTCAGTGATCCACTTTTGAGATACGTGACATGTTTGTCTTTGCATTTTACTAAGCGGAAATGAAGAGCATTAATTTTACAATCACACACACACATTTCCCGTAAAATAAAACAGCTTCATGACCATGCATAAGTTATCTAGACTTTCATTAATCTGTTATTATTAAATTTGTTTTATCTTTTATAAAATGTGCAGTAGGGTGGATCCAAAAAATTTATCTTCAGAATTATAAAAATGTGGTAAATATGTTTTCTTATATATAAATGAAAAAACGAAAAATAAAATTTAAAAAATTGTTTTTATGATAAGTAGTGTTACAAAGCATCAAATATATCAAGATAGTCTAATCTGACAAAGACAGCCTTGTCTAGTAACTGGCTGTAGTTCTAAAAAGGAAGAAAAGTTTCACAAAGAGGATGAATCTTAGGGGCTTAAACTACTTTTATAATATAAAACCAAAGTAATTTTTTGTTTAAAAAATTGTGTTTTTAGTAGTTTTAACATGCATTGCGATGGCAGGACATATGTTAAATAGTTAAAAGAAGAAAATAAACATCCGTTCTGCATTCTACATTTTCTTTAGTAATAAATTTTTAAAATAACCAACTGTCAAAATAACAGTACAAGAAAAAGTGGAAGATGGGGGAAAGATTGTAGTGGACTGACACAGCGGTTCTGCGTCACTGTGAGAGCTGTAATATTCTCTATTCTGTACTCATTTATCACTTGACATATTTGTATTGAAGAAAATTAATTTTTTTGCTTTTAGATAATCTTACCAAAGTTATATTTTTTTTTCCAAAAAAAATTAAACCCTTTTGTGACAATATTAAAATTTTTAAATCATTTTTTTTTATTATTTTTCTTCCAATCTTCATATCGTGGAACATGTTTTCCACAAACGTAAGTATCGATTAATAAACGTTTTTTTCCCCTTAATGTAACTATAGTCAACCATAATGCACATGCTGAATCACATTTTCTAGAGAATGAATGATATAATTCAACTTTTCTTGTATACTTAGTTTACCTTATACTTTTTTATGAAATACATATTTTTTTTAAAAAAATTCTTCAAATGATTCAAGTGATACATTGATTAAACGATAAAAAAATATTGTAACAAAGTGTTTAATTTTCATGTAACATGAAGTTGTTGAATTTCTATAATATATTATGGATATGACTTTTATCGTTCTTTTTCAAAGCCTATAAAAAGAGAGTAGGGTACGTTGGTTTATTAAAAAAAACGTTTTGAATCTACTAATTTCTTTATTTAAAAAAAAATTAAGATTTCCTCCTTAAGATAGATGTTTACTAACCAAAGCTAATAAATGAGCAATGTATCCAAAATTTATAAATCATGTTAAATGTTACGGCTAATCGAAATAATCTAAAGTGAATTACAGAGGAAATGTTTTGGGCTTTTTTTTAGAAAAAAAAATTGATTTTTTTGCGACACGAACAATAGAGATATATAAGAGGAAACCAAAATAAGTTTTCCGTTAGAAACAATTATTTCATTCGAAATAAAATTATCTCTATTTACTGAAGATTTTTAAAAGTAAATTGTCATTGATTTTCCAAGTCTTTTTGAAGCATCAACACGTAGTTACTTCTAATACTTAATACTGACATTTTCTATTTGAAAACAACGCTTTTAAATGTGAACAAAAATTTCCACAACAGGTTTCAGAAACTCGGAAACTGCAAAGCACTTTAGCCTTCGTCAAAAAAAAAATTCTTAATGCTTTTGAAATACAATTAAATTCGTTTTCCTTCAATATTAACATTTCAACTTTGAAACTCAATTGATGGATTAAAAGAAAATCAAAGAAGAATTGAGGAGCATGAAATTAAAACATATTTGAACAGTTATAGAAGTATTGGAGAAATTCTAGTGTGAAAGATCACGACGTACGTGGTCTGTTTTTAAAGACCTGAAGAATGAGGATGTACGTTAGTTTTTAACACGTGGAATAGCATTCCTGGTTCACACAAATAATCAGTCGAGAAATCAGCGTTTGCCTGATTTCCTATTTAGGTCTTCATATACAGAATCACAATTGAAAACAATCAATTTAGAGCTTGAACTTTATCAGTAGTAAGCATGGTATTAAATTTTTTATTATACGTTGCTATAATTTTACTTAAGTGAGTGAATGATAGTTTAATTAACGTCGCGCTATTAAGCCGCACTAGGGCTACTGGAGGCAGACCTCTTAATTTTGAGCCATGGTCAAGTGACAAGTCTGACACCTGAGCTGACATCTCCTCTCCTAACTTCCACACCACACCAACATCAGGACGTTTGAGCCTCAACTGATTAAAGTGCATCGGCTCTCTAAACACGGCGGGTCTTCAGTGGCACTAACAATTTTTGTTATACTCTAAATAAAGTTTAATAAGCTTATTTTTTTTTTTTTGGAAAATAAATTCAGAAATCCAGCTTCTATAGAGTTAAAGAGATCTTCATTGTTAAAATATGAACACAAAACTTCTTATTGTTGTGAGTTTACTTATACCTGTAAAATTTTTAACAGCAAGTTTTTTTTAAGATTATACGGAGTATTTTGTTATATGGGTGATATTAATTTTCAAAAATAAATAATACCTGTACTATCACATTTGGAGTTTAAATACATTTCCCCTGAGTTAAGGTGTAGAAAATAAGCAACACATTTAATATCTTCATACTAAATATAAAAATAGTTATTAATTTTAAAGACAACTATTAATTTTTCAAATAGCAATTTCCAATACAAGAAAAATGCAATTATTCCGAATAGCATTTACACATTACATCGAGTTTTTGCTTTGTACTTTATAGAAACAATAATCAAATTTTAAAATAATGTGGGATGCGTTTAAATATAAAACTTTTAAATATATTTCTCAGTGCACAGTCTAAATTATATATTCAAATATATCTTAAGATGAAGCGTATCTTATATTTCGTATACACAGTAAGAAGTAAAGCATCTAAATAATTTATTAATTTGCCAATGTTTTACTACCGATTGATAAATCTCAAAATATTACTTTTGTCAAATTTCTTAATCACATTTTAAGAGAAAAATTCTTATCAGGAAATATTATTAAAAAATGCAAGATAAACTATAATAAATATGTTTTTAAAAATGTTTGTATATAAATTATGTGTATGCAAAAAGCAAAAGTACGTTATTCCTTTTTCAAAGAAATATATATTAATCTCATATACTATGGAAATATATCCCTTACACAGAAGTATATAACTATAGCATTTATTTATTAAATATGATTTTAAGGAGTTGGTAAAATAAATATTTAAAGGCTTTATATCTTATTAAAATTATTTATTGAGTTTCAGATAGATTTTGCAGTACATAAAAGGAGTATATTGAATAGTAAGGTGTTTAAATTATTTGTAATGTGAAGAAGAGAATAATTATATTCACCGATTTAATATTTGAGACTTTTCTATGTTTCTTTTTATTTAATTTCCGTGTATAAAAGTTTTTGTTCAATATTATAGGATTATTTTTAAAAATACTTCATCTAAAAAGTAGGAACTAAAAAAAAGGTATAAATACCTATATTTTTAAAAAGCTTATTGTGTTTTAATTATTAATTCTAAAATACGGTTAGTTTAACTTTAGAAAGAAAATTTAACATAGCATTGAAAAATAACTATAATAATGAGAGACATGAGAAATAAAAAACAACTTTTTTATAAAAAAAATTTAAAATAAAACTTGGAAAATTGCTTTTTTGCTTTTTTTATTCAAATATTATAATGTAAAATCTAAGACTTTAGGGATTTTTTGCAATAAAATTAACAGCTGCGTAACCTTTTGACTAACTCGTTTTCATTTAGGATTAATAAATCAAATAAATTGATTATGTATCATTTGCAATTCAAACATATTTACTTTACTATTTTCCAAATATTTTAAATTTACAGAAACCAAAACATTTTAAAATGATTCTTTCCTCAATTCATTCAATAATTGATTACTTCCTTTAATGGATATACACTGTAAATACTTATATATAATGAACAAAAACGTTGTTTACCTCTACAGTTTATTTTCATGAAATATCGTTTCATTACTTACATGGTAAAAATGTATTTGAGTTCTTACTCATATAACCAAATTAATTTCAGAATTGTACCCTATAAAATTTTTCTTTCATTTAGGAGCATTAAAAATTTCTAAATCTAAAAAGAGATATTTCTGAAATCTTCGACATTAATGCAATGTTTACAGTATCCAGTTGAGTTAAATTTTTAATTTTTAAAAATTCCAATTGTATTAGTACACATATTTGTGTATTAATTTTTATTTATTATATAAAAGTATGCGCAAATATAATATAATTGTGTAATCTGCATCAATGCGAATAATCAATGAATAAGGATATCAATATCTAAAAATAATGGCATTTCGATAATTTGAAAAATATTTAAAGATATAAATACTTTCTATCAGCCTATATTCAATCCTTTTCTCTCTAATTAAACCATTTAACTTTACAGTAACAGCCATTTCAAAATAATAAATTATTATTCCACTTAATATCTGATGATCATTTTGAAACATTCAGATACATAAGAAGGTCATGTACATATTAATTAAAATAGAATAATACCAGAACATTTTTAAAAAATTATACACGTTTGCAGACACATTTTTTGTCCATATCTTGAAGTGATAAGACGAAAAAAGATAAAGATTAAAATAACAATTCTTCTATAAAATATGTATATCATCTCAAAGTACTTTTATGGCTGTGTAAAATTAAGCATCTATTTCCTAAATCGTACGAAATGACATTATACGTAGGTACAAAAACTCAAAATATATTTTAAAACACCTTATTACTCGCTAAACAATAAGAAAGGTTCCACCACATTAAGCACAAGCTAGATTACCATTTTGCACGTATCATTAAATTACTGGAAATATCTTAGGAGTACATTTAATATAACTCAGAGGAGAAATTAAATTATCTTCGTATTGCTTCGCTGCCACTTTTCCGATAACAGCAAAATG
The DNA here is from genome assembly GCA_019973975.1 of Trichonephila clavata. Lineage (NCBI taxonomy): Eukaryota > Metazoa > Arthropoda > Arachnida > Araneae > Nephilidae > Trichonephila > Trichonephila clavata. The sequence goes on along the minus strand of BMAO01022433.1, from coordinate 70,943 downwards.
ATACGAAATGTATTCCACTTGAAAATGTCGAATTCGAAATGAAATTTTTCGCTGCTCAAAATATATTTTCCCTCTAATGATCAAAACTTTTAGCGAACAGAGTTTTGCTTTAAATTCGACTGATAAAACTGTAAGTTGTCTTTCAAAAGTAGCTTCAAATCTATGAATCCTCAAGAGCCATAGAAAGAGATTCGAAACGAATGCGGGCACAGTCAGCTGTGTAACATTAACATTTCGATCGTTAATGCTTTGTTTTCAGGAATTCCTCAGGAAGTGGTTAAATATATTTTAGTTGTTTCGATGTATGCAAATTATTCAACTCGATTCTAGAATTCAGTAACTGATGAGGACGAAAAATATTACAGTGTAGATAGTTTTGTTAAACATAAGTATTTACAGTTATAAGGAAAAACTCACAGAAAATATATCACTTTTAAAATAATTATACTGATTTTCTTCTGTTGTGTGTGTGTGTGTGTGTGTGTGTGTGTGTGTGTGTGTGTGTGTGTGTGTGTGTGTGTGTGTGTGTGTGTGTACACTTTTATAATATTTAAGTGGTTTCTTTTAAAATTATTTTCATTTATAATATAAAACCTATTTTTTTGCATCAATAACATTTTTATTTTGAAATTTTGATCAATTCAGATTCATCAGCCCATATCCATAAAGACCCAAAATAATAAAAAATGTAGTAAAATACATGTAGATATCAAATAGACTTAAAAATTGTAGGAGGGAAGGTAGTATCCAAATTATAATGCATCTACCAAAAACTCTGAAGCACTTTTTAGTACCTAATTTCTTTTTTTAGTAATTTTAAAAACCATTTATAGTATCTAAGGCTGTAATTATTTTATTTCTACGATTAATACATGCGAATATACAGAGGTTTGTATGGAACAAATTAAATGAAATTCATCATAATCATGAGAATATCACATAGACGGTCGGATGCTTTTTGTTTCTCATTATTTTTTTCCAATACCGATGAAAATTGAATTAAAAACTAACTTAACATATGCTGTATTAGTAAGCCTAGATCACTTGATATAGTTTTTGAACAACTAGTAATTAACGTTGATTTGAATAATTGGATCATTGACACTAGTTAGTTTAAAACTAATTGCAGTGTGATATTAATATAGTCGCGCTTACTTTCATTGTTTTAAAAAAAAACCTTTTTTACAAACAAACAAAAAATGTTTTTTTCTTAATCTTTAATTTTTTATGAATAAATATTTATAAAAGACTAGCAGTAAACAGAGTACTATTGAATAAGTATAGTTTAAGAATTTTTTCGTTCAAACGTTATTAACACACACACAGTCAACATTATTTTATTTTTCATTTTAACTGTCCTTTATAAGAAACTAGGTGTACGACGCTAAATTTACAAAACACATATAACAGAAAATTATGTTACTGTAATGAGGAACTGTTCATGGTGGTGTTAGTTTTGTAATTTGAACTGGATGACAGAAACAATTATGTTTCTTTGCATCTGCTCGATGAAGACAATATTTTTAGGAAACTCATCTTTTCAGGCACTACTTTCCTGATTCGAATTAAGAATACAAGTTTCAGCCAGATTGTCTCTGACAAAATGCTTCTTAAATTGCCAAGACGATTTGTGATATTTTTGTTCCTTGGTCCGCATTGCTGTCTGTAACAAAAGATATATTGTGGACAGTAAAATCAAAATTTGTGAAGTGAATCATCTCCGAAATTCCTTCAATTCACATTCAAAATAAGAACAGTTTCTTTCAATCCAACGTTTAGATAACATATCCGCAAAATCGACCTCCAATTTTAAGTCGCTACTTATAAATATGGAAGTGACTTCGCAAAACTTATTTGTAACCAATTAGATCAGTTGGTGGAAGAAAATTCCTACCCAGTAAAAATCAAAGTTTTGATTTATTTCATGTTTTTTTAAATTTTTTTTACAAATTCTAATTGGGCTGCGGATTGTCTGTTTACCATTGCATGTCTAGTACATTCCCCGGGAGAAGGTATCTCTTATTAGTGTGGTACCATAAAGGCGGAAACCAATCACCGCAAGTAACTTTAAAGCCCAGTTTCCTCTCCAGAGGGAGTCACCTGAGCTCTGGCAATGCGAAACCGAACTAACGATTTTAAATTTACAGATATCACCCAAGCTAAATATGCACTCAAGGGATCTTTTACATGCCTCATAAACATGCGACAGGGCCACTGTCAGTTTTCTGTATCATGAAAATCCACCGACTTGGACCAGGGTCGAACCCGCAAGTTTAGGCGTGTAGCTTTAGGCGAAGCGACAAACCTACCAGATAGCTAGTGTAACAAGATTTCACAATATAAAACATAAACAAAATTTAAATAAAAAATGTAAGCTACAGTTTGTTCATGCAGCACCATACCAGTGTTTTACAAAAAGTTTTCTCTTTCCAAGAAATATAAGACATTTGGATAGTGTGTAATAGGTAAAACGGATATAGGGGGAGCCATCTAATGAGCATCTAGTCGATTAGTATTGATAGTGTGCTTAAAGTAAGTAAGAAGTAGAGATTCATAGTTTTACATATGTGTAACATTTTCAATCATTATTGCAACGGTCTATTCGCGATCCTCCTACAAATCCTCTTGGGAAAAATTATTCCATTATATATATATATATATATATAATTATTGTTGTATTGAACATTTCTTCCAAAGAAGAATATGCGGTTTAAGTAAACAATGTCTTATATTTAAACATTATATTTTAGGTTCGAAAGAGATAGAGGTTTTGAGTTAAATGATAAAAGTTAATGATCAGCGCAAAGTAATGGAAAGCTTCGAGAGCGGCTCGAAGAATAAATACTTAATATTAAAATAATATAATTTAATTGATTTTTGAAGTGAAATTGCTTTGCGGACGGCCGTGAATGGGAAATTTACCCAGTTTTGCATAACAGTGAAAAAGCGAATGAAAGTAGTGATACCCCCCATTCCCCCGAAACATCGCCATGGTGAGGAGATAGCGAGCCGGAGGAAAAGCGAGCGATGGGGGAGTACACCACGTGACAAGCGTCATATCCGTGAAAAAGTTGGACGATTACTAAGGGGGAATTGAGCATCAAAAGGATATCTTGCTGCTATGGACGAAAGGCGCTTAGGTATTGGTGACATTAAAAGGGTACCCTTGCTACTCGCGTGGCGTATTTTCGTAGTTTTTATGTAATAAACGTGCCATTTTCAACTAATAAACGCACCCAAAATATTACTATTACATGGCTCTTCCCGTTACGGGAGTGTCAGGAGCATTGCGTATATATCACTAACGTTCGCGCCAGAAAGTCTAGTCAGATAGCCTAGAACACATGCAAAAAGAGGAAAAGGGTTTCGTGAAAGAAAAAAAAGCAAAACTAGCAGCAATTCCTGGCGAAAGTCTATTTATCACCAGGTAGTTCTGTCGCAGCTTTTATCATCTTTATCCATAAAGTTTTAGTATTGTACACATCAGAAGCTACTGCAATCATTGGATCCGATGATGATTAAAAGCCGATTATCATAACTGGAGACTTTAATGTTAATTTTGCTTCAGAAGAAGCAAAGCCACTCATTGAATTCTTGAAACGGACACAGAATTTGACAATGAATACTGATTCTAGAGATGGAAAAACAATATACGTAACCACGATTGATGCAAGTTTTCTCACATTTTCTTGATTGACTACAATCGAGGATTGTTATATCCTACTTTAGTTACTACTCACCTATTGTGTCTTTCTTGGAAAATGATGATGCAGAAATTGAATAAAAATATTTTTATACAATAAATGAAGTTCGAATTTTATTTGATTAAAGTTATCTCAGCAGTTTAATATAATTAGATCTATTCCTGCATTTACAGCCAACGTCGCCAAAGAAGTTTCACTTCTATTGCGTGGCTATCCACGTTTTTTTTAAATTTTATTTAATTGAAAATTAAACCATAAGTTACAATTGAACAATATAGACTAGAAGTTTAATTGTTGAGAAAGTGTTTACGGTAATTCAGACCATAAATAATCAGAGTCCTAAACGTAAGTTAATTGAATCTTAGCAATTATAAAATATATCTTCTGCCTTGCTTTTCTTCCGAAACTTAATTAAAGCTGCATTTGCTACCCTGGGCTTTAGATATTCATTAAGGAATATTAAACTAGAATTGTTCTGACTGGGACTGATCTTTATTCTAACTCCCAAACATTAAGGAACGTGGCGCCCATTCATTAAAATTATATATTTTTTCTAAAATTAAAAAAAATAGAATTATTGTCAATTTTATGATTAATGCGTTTGCTGTGCACTTTTTCCTGAATATAGTTTTCAGAAACTACATCGTGATGATATTTTAATTTCTACATCATTCTGTGCTCTCGTTATTCTTTTCACAAAAAACCACTTTAAATATTTATCTATCTGTAATTGAATTTTTTAATTACTTAGTTTCTTCATTTTACTGCACTTTGCGTAATCCCATGTGTAATTTAATTCAATATTAATTTCTTCTCTTTCAATATTAATTATCACTTTTCCTAAAATAAAAATAAAACTATAAAAATATCTTCTTTTTTCAATTTTTAAATCAGGCAATTTTTTTAATTCTTCAAGCATGATTCAGAATTTACTGAATAGCAAATACACGACAAAAAGTAAGAGTATAATTACCTCTTATATACAGAATTAATTTAAGTAGGTAAAATTATCGTAATTTGTAATTAATAATATGAAAAAAAACAAGATTTATAGAAAAAGAAACTGAAACACTTTTTGATAATCCTTAATTAAATGAGACTACTTCAAAATAAAACATTCAAACGTTGCGTTCAATTTCCTGATGGATATACTAACAAGGAAATATAAAGCATATGTAAAAAACTATTTTAATAAAAAATAATATTATTTAATATATTTGCTTAAGATATGCATATGTATTAAACAAATTTCGTAAGAAACTGCTAATATCAATTAATTTAATCATTATTTGCTAAGATATTAAGCTATTTAGTTAGAGTACATATTTCTTATTAAAATACCCTTATTTTAGCTTTTATTTTATTTCACACCAATGATTAATTAAATATAAGAATATTATCTGTAAAAGAGTTTTAATTAAATAGTGATTATTTCCTTTATTTTTTGCATTGTGAAACTTATTTTATTTCTCTTTGTTTCCTTACATAGAATTTTAGTTTTAGTGCTTTTTCTTATCTAATTTACCACAAACTAGTATTTATAATAAAATTATTATGTTTATAAAAATAAAATATTGCATTATTCCTTTCATTTATATTCCAGGCAATGCTTGTATCCCTTTCACTCTGAAGGTTGATAGACGTAATCTATAAATTAATCTATAAATATTGCTGATTATTTTCATTTTAAAGGATGCTTTGCTTAAAACAAATCTCAGTGTTACAATTTGCAGTTTTATTCATTTAAACTAACTATAAATAATATTTTAAACTTAAATATATCTTCTTGTTGTTCTCGTGTCAATGGATTTGAACAAAAAAAGGATTAAAAAAACTCTAGATTCCACGTAAGATGGCAACAAATGTGCTGCCAATTCTAGGGGTGACTGCGGTGGCCAAGTGGTCTAGGCATTGGATCATGGCTAGCGTGTCATGATTTCGATCACAGTACCACTATAGATCCGCCGTGTAGGGGAGCGATGCACGCTAAATCTGTCGAGAGCTCAAACGTCCTCCCGTTGGTGTGGTGTGGTAGTTAGGAGAGAGGGTGCCAGCTCAGGTGTTGTCCGCGTCACTTGACCATAATTCAAAATTACGTGGACCGTCGCCAAAAGCCCTCGTGTTTCCGTGCGACGTAATATTCACTCACTCACTCGCCAATTCTAGGGTACCATGGCCAATGACGATCTCCTGCAATGGATTCATAAGTGGAGTTCGACCAAGATTTAGAGGTTTGGGGATGAAAGTTGGGCACTTAAAGATCTGTCTTGATGTTAGAGTTTAGATTCCCGGTAAGTTTTTACTCTGTACGTAAGATCTTGTTTCATTAGGATGGATTTTCACACCCTTGTAATGATGAGATCTTAGTCTTGCGATTGGGGATGCTACGATACTTCGGAAATCGATGTTTGTTATGAGGGGTTCCGAAGAAAAAAATGGGATATAAGTCAAGATCTGGTCACAGCAATTGTATCAGTAAGTATGATGATGGTGCAAGGTTAGCCATGGTTTTTGGCTTCTTTCGCCAAAGAATCAGCACACTTATTTCCTTCGATAATTACTTGTGCAGGTATCCTTGTAGGATATAGGATTTCCACTTGTAATTCATCTGCTCGAGTAGATAATTGATGGAGAAGATAATGTCAGTCTTTTCGTTTATGATAGTCTTTAACGCAGAAATAGAATATGTCAAGATTATTAATCCTTCTCTAGTATCCATAGCTTGAGAGTCAATAATTTATATGATTAGAGCTTCACTAATGACTATAAGATCGCTTGTGAAGTTAGAGGTGATTACAGCAGTATAAAAAATGTGTTCGCGTTTCCAGCCTTCCGGGTAGAGAAATAAAATAATAACCTTTGTTGAAAGATTTGTCTGAGAAACTGTCAGTATAGACAACAGCCAAGCTCTCTTTAGAAACTTTTGCTACAGTTTCAAGTCCTAAAAATGTGATACGAATGAGTAAGTGAGGGAATATTAAAGTCTCACTACTCAGCTACTCGAGGGCTTTAATGTGATTGATATGAAAGCTACTGTATTGCATTGTTGAAGACATCCTATAATGATAAATGCACATCTAAGTTACAACGAGATTTGTTACATGAAGCAAAATTAAATGGATTTATTACGAATTATATTACCATGAAATAACATGGTTTATACCATTTTATATTGATTTTAAGAAACTGGAATATTTCATACACCCAGAGATTGCGCATTTGTAAAAGTCCCGATTTCTTTGAAAAGTAACCACTTCAAAATATCATTCATTGATATCATAACAAATAGTATATTTTGTAAAAATACAAATTGCGTTTGGCATACGTTAAAGGAGATGTTTATTTATTCCCCCAAGTTTTAACATTTAACACTCTCTCTCTTTATATATATATTTATATATATATATATATATTGTAATCTGTATAATAATAAAAATTGTTGTATTATATTATTAATGATTTAAGGAACACAAATACAAACAAAGCAATTCCCCTGAAAGTTAATGCCCATTCAGAAAATGGCATTTTAGTGTTTACTTCCCACAGCTCAATCAACGTCTATCCTATAAAAGTTTACTTGTATCACTATCATGCCACATTAACTCTTGTATCTCTAGTCTGCTATTTTAAATCTAATATATTCAGTAAACGTTCACTCTTTGGTAAAATGTTATTGTTTCGAGTGATTTCAGCATAAAAATATTTCTATTTTGGTTCTAGTAATCTAACTTTTTGAACAAAATAATCATTCATAAGTATCTGCGCTAACATAATTGACAAAAATCTGAGAGAATTGAAGTATTTTTGTTACTTTTCATTCAAATGTTTTCGAGAAATTCAACTAAATATGCAAATTGGCATTCTACTGAATATTAATGAACGTCTAAGAAAATATTGTTAATGCTTAAGTTATCTTTCAATATTAGTTTATTTGAAAGTGAACAAAATGATGCAAAAGTGTAAATTTATAAATTAGTAATTTAATATGTGTTTTATAAACTGGCAGTAACAAACAAAAGTTGTTAAATATATTATTTTTGAAAAAAAATATATTAAATTTAGTATTATTAAACTACTCATTCATTAATTATTTATGCATTTCTATGCGTTTTCATTACTTGATATCTAGAACACCATTATTAAATTTATTTTCATTCGTGAATAATATTATTTAATAAATATAATACTATATTTTATAACTTTCAAACTACATACTTAATTTTCAGTATTATATAATGAACTAGGATCATTAAAATGTTTTTTAATAATCTTTAATTAGTTAAGTATACGCAAATGCACATTAACATAAATAATATTGCTACAAAAAATGATTCAATCATCCACAGAATTAATGCACAGGACAACTAAGATCAGTGAGGCCTGTATTCATATTGTACTTTATATTTAAATCGAGCTATTTGAATTGTGATGTTTGAATCCCGTGAATTATTCAATATCCAGTATGCTGCTATGCATAATGTTTTGTATTTACTACTTTAAATAAAATTCATTATGCATTAGTAATTTGCTTTTCTGTAAGAACTTGTGTTTCTGTTGGCATACTGGTCCTTTTTTATCTTGTTCACCCTGAATTTATCACGAAGACGAATTAAAAAAATAAGAAACAAATCTCAAGCATATTAGTAAAATACAGAATATAAATTCCTTCACTTAACTTTCCTCGTACATAATAGATAATAATTTAGTTCATAAATTCCTTAACTTTTTATAACCCTTTTCCACTTTATAAGATAAATTGCATAATGATCTCTTCTCATTATGCCAGCGCTTTAATTTTAAACATTTTTCCTGCTTTCGATGCAGAAACCAACTACTGATATATTACTGTCATTTGCCGTCAAAAAGTTAAAAATATATAAAATTTAAAGCGTGTTTTATCTTGGAAAAAAGAAATAATATTGTTATACCAATTTTGATAAAATAGGTCTCATATATAAAGACTTTAAAGTGTGTTCCCGAAACACGTAATTCAAACTTTCATTCAAAACCATGTAATTATTTAAAAAGAGTTAAAAATATGAAAATTTGAATTGCAAAATAAGTGTAATTGTCTTACGGTAGTAAAACTATATGAGATGCCATAATAATTTGAACACTTTAACATACGTAATTAAATCTGTTAGTTCCAATATGCAAAATAAAACTAAAATGCAACACTTAATTTGAAAAATAAACTTGTTTGAATGTTTGTTAATGACATATTCAAATGTGCTTATAAAATCGTGAATACCTCCATCCTTTAAAAAGTAAATCATTACATGGTGGCTCGTATGATGCCAGACATTTAAATAACAGCTAATATTGTTTTTATTTTTAATTAATGCTTATAGCTTTCTTAGTATCATATTAGTATTTTGTTTTCTGCTCTAATGGTTATGTCAATGCTGATTGCAGTTGCAATGAAAAAAGAATCGTTTGTCCTTACTAAGTTAAAAATGAGTCACATCGCGTTTGTTCTAAAGTAAAAGATCTGATGATCAGATTGACGCAGTTCTACTATTGGGAATATTGATATTTAAGGCGATATGGTACCCAAAAAAATCATCAAACTATCAAAATTTTTATTGGCTTATTTGATACCTCGAATCTTTGTAAACATGCGTGCAAAATTTAGAACTCAACATGCATTTTTTATCACGATATAAAGCAATATTTGATGCTTGACAGCAACTACCACGCCCAAATTTCAGATCATTTGCTAGAAAAGAGACTGATAAAAAGTGAATTATTATTTTTTTTTGTACTGCGCGTAAATGAGACTGGCATATGTGTAGAACTATATATTCCGTAACAAACCATTTCCAGAAAGAATTGTGCAATCCATGCAATAACTCTAGTTTATGTATTGTTTATTACTTGAAAAGCAAATGAGTTTGGTCAGAATTTATAAGTTGTGCGCGCTATTTATGATATTTTTAGGAATGAAATTAAAACTTAAAAAAGGATTCTCTCAAAGCACAAATACTAAATCTCATTTTTATAACTCAGATAATTAAAAATCTAATTAGCAAGAATATCAAAATACCATTTTTTTATATATTTGTTTTTTCTGATATATATATATATATATATATATTATATATATACATATATATATATATTATCCCATGTCCGTGAATTTCAACACTTATTATTAAAATATTTTAAGATATTTTTTAAAGCAAATGCACAGATGTAATTCTTAGATTTTGATACATTGTACCTATAAATTGTTATTTGATTTTGCTTCCATTTGTGTACAATATTTAACATGCGAAGGGTTTTAAAATCAGGGAAATAAGAAATAAAAGCATACACATCTTTTTTACATGTTGTGCATTGTTTGAGTTCTCAAACTGAGCATGGAATTAGCACTGAAGTGTGTGTATTTATTTTTTTATAATTATTAAAATAAAGTTTTATGAAATATTGATCATTCATTCGTTTTCTTCTATCTAATCATTATGCCAGTATACTGATTAATTTCACTACATTTTTGCAATTTCTTATGATAAGCAATTCTAGGTAAGCTAATTAGCATTTCATAAAAGTTTCAGACAATTCGATGAATATCATATCATGCTATTCATGGAATGAAAACTTCAAACTCATATTTCCCTATGTTGAATTTTTGTGAATATACTATTATTAAAATCCCTAAGGCTTTGTTGATAATGAAAGAATGAATTTGTTATTTTCGTACATGTTTTAAAATGTATGTTTTGTAAAAACTGTGCATAGAGAATTAGTTCTAACATGTTTAGTACTTTTCTAAAAAAAATTCAAAATAAAAATTAATGTTGCTTTTTTTTAGAATTTTTGGCTTAACTATAAAAAAAATAATAAAATATTGAAGAGAAGAAGCAAAAAAAAAAAGTGCAAACTTTTATGTAGTATATTCTGAGGTACTTGGGAAAGAATATGAAAGAAAATAAACATATTTAAAAAAAGCCTTAGAAATTTTAAAATGTTAAAAACAGCTCAAAATTTTTAATTTTACAAACATTTTGCAACAGATTTAACATTTTTGGTGTGGAATTATTATTAAATATTAACCTTTATAAAATACAATTAAAACCAAATATCAAATATTAAAAATAAAAAAAATTCTGAAGAGGGTACCATATCGCCTTAAACCACATGTTTTGACAAATAAAACATATACTGATATGATGATTTTGAATGTCTGATGACTAACACTACTTTCCTAAGAAAATAAATCTACACATATAATAGCATTCTAAACTTCTATTTAGACAAGTAAGACATGCAATGTGTATTTAAAATATTTGCTCTAGTCTCCATAATACGGTTGATACAGTGTCTAAATGGGTTTGTTTTGATTCGCACTTTTGAATTTTTTTTTCACTAGACATTATTCGACAATTCATTTTCTATAAATTTCATAACTTTTACAGTACTTTACTTTTTCTATGATTTTCATAACTTTTACATAAATTTACTAACATTTCACAACTTCATACAGTGTATAAATGGGTTTCTTTTGATACGCACTTTTGAATTTTATTTTCACTAGTGATTATTTGACAACTCTACGAATTTATTTTCTATAAATTTCATAACTTTTTAAGTGCCAACGTATCAGAAAGGATATAAAACCAAATTTAGTACATTCCAGTTTTGAATGTTTTGTAATCACCTACATGGAGAATCTCCAATCTTCAACAGTAAATTAATACTTCTCAGTTATTGACCTATGTTACTGATAAATATATAAAATGGTCTTATCACTTCAATCTAATTTTTTAGAAGAATAATTTGCTTCTCAAATTTGGCAGCGATGTTTTCTTTATATTAGTTAAGTTGAATTCATCGGCTTACATTCCATATTAAATTAAAATGAATAATTTAAACATGCCTGTGTGCCAGAATGCAATATCATTTTCAGCATAATCAGGTTAGCATGAAATTCATTCTGCTTTGTAGAATCCTTTAGTACTGAATTAAACAGACTATAAACTTGAATCGGATACACAATTCAATTTTATGAGCGAATGAATTTTTGTGCAAAGCAACAGATTGAATTCTTCGCTTTCTCTATAAAGTTGGCTAAGCGGTTAATCAAGGAATTTCTTATAATCTTGTTAATTTCTGCAATAGTGTAATACAACTGTTTATTTAGATTCTTCATGGCTAATTTTGGAGGTGAATAATCATAATGCACAAGACGTACATCTAGTTATTCATTTGGTTTGGTACATTACCTAATTTCATATGCATTATGGAATCCTTTTTGTGCTCTGTCACTGATACAGGGTCATCAGTAGTATTTAAGATAAAGGTGAAATGCCTTTCGCTTGAAGAACCTTCATGTATGGTATTTAATTGAGATTATTTCTTTGTGTAACCGCTTCTGAATTTGTATCAAGTAATTCTTGAGGCTAATATTTTTGTTTTTAATGAATCATTTGTAATGTTTCATTATTTGATAGAGTCAATCCTTCGAGTTAAATGGAATAATTGCTTGACATTAAATAAATGTCCGAAGACTTTTGATTGTCTTTAGTCACTATACCAACTACATATTTTTATGCTTAAATATTACTTTTAGGAATTTTTTCACGACATCCGTCATGGGATAGTGGAGTATAGCAATGACTATATCTTATCTTATTGGCAAAATTGATTTATCTCTTATTGTGTGTGATTTCCTATTTTTTTTTACAATTAACGCAGAAATATTTTGCGAAGAGTGATCCACAGCCATTTTATAGCGGATGACAAGAAAAGATTTGATAGATTTGGCTAAATGAACTTTTTATAGTGCTTGACAATAAGATTAATCTTAATCTTTTTTGTCGTAATTCATCTTATTCAGGTAATCTTATTATCTTGAATGGATTAATTTAAAAATTGACATTTCAAGCATACAGGTAATGATTAGTTTGTATGGCACTGAGAGAATAAGGCATATTTTGAACATTCAGTGCTGCATGCCGAAGTTTGATCTTCGATACAGGTAAGGTGGAGTTATAGAATTTTCCAAAATATTTACTAAATACACGATTTATTTTTAACCAATACAATGTGTATCCATATTTTTTGTCAAAACGTATTTAGCTGCTTGAATTGCGTATGGATATTCCCATTGTACCTCTCAATATTTTAACCCTTCGTTAGGCACGCGAATCTCTCAGATGCATGATGAAAATATTTTCCATGCTACATCCACACGGTGGGATGGAAAACGACCCTTCTTCTTTCTTTTACCCACTCACTCTAGGAGTCAGCGTCAAGGACGAAGAGGATTTTTTCATATTTGGAGGCCATTGAATCTAATAGATACAGCGTCTCCAAAAATGTCAGTATTTATGACTTTGTACTAATTTGTTTTGATTTCTCCCCTTGTAAAATAGTATAGTTTTCAGTTTTATACGAAAATACTTCAAAACATGTATTTTTTAATTTCTGTTTAATAGGTTTTTTTTTCTTCGCCGGGAGTTGACATACTAGGATGCCAAGCGTCAAGCCAGTGCTTGCTTTTTTTTCCAACCCTAATTGTAGGCGGGCTAAACTCCCAAAATATCTATATGGGTATCAAAATTCCTCTCATCCTCAAGCACATATCTAGGAAAACTAGGTCACTAACTTTTGAAAGAGCACCAGCGAAGACGGTCGAAGTGTAACATTCACATGGCTCGTTCATTTTGACCCAGGATTAAAGAAATATCTGATATACAAAGCCCCACTTTAGGAAAAAGATCAAGAAGAACATCACCATGAACTTGGAAAAGAAGCTACTGTTTCCTCTTGTCAGGACATCCAGAAAATATTATTAAAATTTTGTAATGCATTACACGAAAATTGCATGTCCCTTAAACACTGTAAGGTGATTTGTCAAGACTCCAACACGGTATCTTAAAATGTAAACAGTGGTAACACTGTGATAGCTAACCATTATCTTTTTGATTTTTTTTCGTATAAATATATAAATTTCTAATTCTATTTTAAATAATATGTTATGTCAAATGTATTTTAATGTCAGATCACACCAATAAAATGATTAAATCTTCTTCAAACGTAAGTATGATGTGATGCCTCTGAGAGATGCCACGCGTCTACGGATGGAATTTTCGGAGGGTGTATTTGCCTCTTAAGCTCCTACTTCTTTCATTAAAAAAATTTAGCTCTCATGCCTAAGCCTTAGCCTATGATTTAAATGATTTGAATGCCTCAAAAAAGGCTACATTATAAAAGGATACAAACTGGTCATTATTTTCATTGCACACTTGAGTAAAGGTAGAAAAATTATCATATCCCATGCATTTAAATTCAAGTATTCTCTATGAAGAAGTATGTTTTTTTTTCATTTATAAGAACTCAGTTTTTTTCTTTATTTAAGTAGTAATCAGAATTTGGTCGAGGAATTGTTTTTCTTACTGAAAAGTGTGACAAGAAATCAAACTAGATACTGTTTTAATAAAAACTTCCGAAAAATTAGCTGTCATTGGTACACAATGAGGAAAATAATAAAAATACGTGACAGCAGTGAAGAAAATTTGGCTAGAAGGGAATGTTGTTGGTTGATAGAAAAATGATTTGATAATAAGTCTGGTTCATCTGAATTTGTAAAAACTTTTAACCCTGCCAAATTGTAGTACTTATTGGATATGAAAATACTTTCGAAATTTAGTTTGAAATCTTAAATAAGATCGGGCTTTTGGTGATGTAAGTAAATAAATGTTTTTAAAGATTGTGTCTCTTCTTTAGTATTAAAATTTATCCAACATGTTTCAAATATTTATGTCTGAAAAACACATATTTGCATTAAAATAATAAAATAAGTGTAATCATTATGTAAGTTGAAGGTACTTCATACTTTGAAGATACTTCATACTTCCCTCGTTTATCTTCCACGTCTTCATTTTGGAATTTTCTTCCAATCATTTTAATACATATATTCATATTCATTTAATGAAAACCACTGTTTGGTGACAAAATAAAAATCTCACCAACTGGGTGAAATAAAAGCGTCAAGATAGAAAAAAATTGCAGTTCTACAGCAGGCTGGATTATTAATAATTTTTTTTCAAAAATAATCATTATATTTTCATTTATTTCTAACAGTTTTCATTATTCATAGGGCAACAGACTCGATAGTGCAGCAGATTTCCAAGCACTTTTGGGGTTTTCCTTAAGATAATCTATACGTATTAATTATATTTAGAAATTGATTGAAGAAGATAATGAAGAGTTGTACTTGAATTGTAAATGAATACAGATTTGATTATTAACGAAAATACATTAAAATATTAAATGACAAGTGAGAATGTATGATTCTGGGCTTTAATAGCGATTCCATTAAATAATTGTAGCACTACTACCCCTGCACCCTCTGAAACAAATGAACATTTTTTCTAAAAGTATAGTATTTTTTTTTCCTTCTTTTTTTTACATTTTGATCATTGCAAATAAGTTAAATATTACATTCGTGCCCTTATTTATAATTTTAACAAAATCCATCCATTATCTTCTATTTATAACAACCCAGTTGATTCTAATTTAATTAATTGGTTTTTTTTTTATTTTTTTGACTAGGAACAGTATTTGTAAAATCTTTTTTCATAATGAAAATCAGAAAAACGCGCAGTTGACTCAATTTTGGGCCATCTATTTCGCTAAAACTTCGAATTGAAAATAATAAATGTTGACTTATTTTCTTCAAAAGCATTCACAATTATTTACTTTTATTTTTTTTCTGTTTAGTAATCATTCATAATGCATTGCGTTTTTCCCCAGACGAATTTAATTACCTTTATTTTATTTTTCGCACAATTTTTGTGCTTCAGATTCTTTAAAAATTCAAAAACATTTAAAATTAAAAATTATAAAATAAATTTAATAAGCTCAAAAAGTTACTCAAAGAACTTCAGAAATGAAATAGTTCTACCGCGAAAGTATTTTCTACATTTATTTGCACCATAATTCATTTCTTTAAATAAGGCAGTCTGTACATTTTTAAGTAAAACAGTTAATATTTTTGATTGAGAATTCTGGACCGCTTCTCCTTCAAATTTGCATTATTGATCTCAATTATTGTGTGGTCTTTATTATTAAAACTAACAAATAAATTAAATACTATATGATCAAAATTATCCCGTATAAAATCTAGCAAGCAATGGTTAAACTGCTACTTGCGAATCATCGCAAGAATGCTAAAATGAAGAATAACTCACCAAGTTGGCAATACCGATTTCGAATGTGTCGTACGCTTTGAATTCCCATGTGCTTTGTTGCGTGTGCATTGCCGTCAATTGGTTGTAATAATTCGTAAGTACAGTTAAAAATTGAAACATCAGTAATAACACCACAAAATAAATGGTTACAAAAACACGCAAATTTATTTTCAATTCACGATAATGATAAACTTTACTCAGAAGCTGCATTACACACGAGAATAAATATATATATGGCCAAAATTAATGCTGCTTTAATCAAGTGAAATAGAGTCTTACTTATTAGTGATACACTTTGAAAAAAAAAGATAAACTGCGATAGAATATAGAAAGAACCACCGAAAGGAAATGATTGTGCGAACGATTTGGTTAAGGTACGAGAACTTTAGAGAATGGGACAAAGAAAATTTGCCTTCTTTTTATTAATTTTGATTAAAAATTCTTGATGACTACACTGGATTACAAAAATATATTAAATTTGCTTACTTGCTAGATTTTGACTGCAGAGAATGTTCAATCGGATCAGATGCTTTATGAAATGTAGATTAAATACGTACTTTGAATGATTTTACAACTTCAAAAAAATGATATCACTTACTTCCTAAGTATTCCGTAGGATATTCTAAAAAAATGACATTTATAAATGGATTCTATGAAAAAAATATAGTATAAAGGAAATTTTATGAATCTTATTTAATAAACATACATAAAAATATTTGGTTTAAAACGTATACAGTTTTCTCTATTTAGTGTCTTCATCCAACTAGATTATTAAACAGTTTATAACATTATAGTATAAGCTTTTTTTAGTTTTAAATTTATATTCCCTCAATAAACTTCCTGTGTAATATTTCTCTTCCAGACTTGAGTTAACTTGCAATGCATAATTTGAAACTTTGAACATATTTAAACTAATCTTGAGACAAGTAGTCTTACTCTAAAGCATGATATCTTATGCCTTATGAATATTATGCGAAATTAGCATTTAGTTACGATACATTTTACGCAAATCATAATAAAATGCAGATATAGTTATATTTCTGTCTGAAGAGAAATATTCTTTTTTTTTTAAATTTGTGCTTTATATTCAATGCTTTGGAATGTTAGTGTGGCTTTTTTTCCATAATTACGTTGATGCAATTAACACAAATATATCACAATGTAATCCTTACATATTTATATTCGTAATATTTTTCTGACATTTTCTTTTATGTACTAAACTATAACTGTTTAACATTTAAATTAACATAACATCATATAGTTAATTTTAGTTTAGTCCTATAAATATGAGTTGTAAATTTAGAGAGTAGGACTGGAAATCAATGCAAAAATCAATATTTTGTATACATTCAAAAATGTTTGTCTGGAAATATATTGAAAAATAAAGTTATAAATTGCAGGCATATAGAAAACAATTTTTGTCTTAAAAATTATTATAACTAGACTTACTCGTAGCTATATTCTCTTTAAAGTTACTGGAATAATTTATGAGAAACATATTCTATTAATAACTTTGAATTCTTCTTTGAAAATATGGCAGTATTAGAAACGCCTAATTTAATATTTAAAAAATATTGTTTTTCAAAATTATTGAATTTTATTTAAAAATACACACGGTTGAAAGGATAATTTTCTAAAAATGTATATTTATTTGAAATTTACAGAGGGTAGGATAAACTTCGGACAATTAAGCAATTATGAATTCTACTTAATTTGATTATAAATATCTTTTGGAAAATTTAATTATGGGTACGTATAAAATATGCACACACACATATTGTAATATTGACACTATTTTACTTTAAAAATTTTGTAAAGTAAATATTAATTAAATTTCACCAAAATATGTTCTTTATAGGTAAAAGGAAAACTAATTTCTGATTCGATGGTGCGTTTAGCAGTATTTTTAAATACCGTAAAATGCAGGAAATTTTTTTTAAACGGCTATTATGTCAAATAATGAAGAAAAACATGTTTAGGAATTCTTATGAAGTAAGGTATATATTCCTTGGTTACTTCGACATTATGGGAAAAAAAATAAAAGAATTGTTCTGAATATTACAGTAGTTGTTGTATTTTAAACTTTTGTTTCCAAATTAAACTTTTCAAGCAACATATTTGTTTTTACTAGCATTAAGAAATTAGTATCTTGTGGTTAACAATCATTGATTATTTTAAAAAAATCACCCTTCATTTAGATTTACTAATTTTTCTTTATATAAATGGGCTAGAAATAAGCATTTTGTTTCTCAGAAAAAAGATAAAACACTTTTCTTTTTAAAGGCTGAATGTTCCTTTTTTTTTATTTCATTTTATACTTCATTTAAAATTTTTCATTAAAAAATATAACATTGAAAATTGACTATAATATATCTAGAAAGCAAAAATCAATACCATTTTTTTAAAAAAAACCAAAAAAAAAGCTTTTTACTTGAAATTATGTAAAACATTTAAATTTCATAGTTAAATAACACCCAAATTATACATAGTACATGGGAAACCTTCAACCTTTTTTTTTATTTTAAAAATGCTTTGAATATAGTTAAAATTTCTCAGCATTTTTGAATTATTTTAAATGTAATAGATCTGTAAATAATTTTAATTTTTTTAGATTATGATTTAGTATAATCCATGTTTCAGTAATTTTAGTCCTACATTTAATTCTTACCTGATAAACAACAGTCTCAACTATCAAAATCCTGATTGATTTAGGAAAGGGGCCTGAATTAATGAACTATTTTTTTTATAAAATCTATAATTTATCAAATTAAATTATCATTTATTTCCTGATATAAAGAGAGAAGAGGAAAGAATCTACTGTTTTATTTAATTGGTTCAAATTATTACAAGGAGTGTCTTGCATTTTATATGATATTAAAGTTCTTAATTTACATTTTTAAAGGTATGAAAATTACTTTCAACATAATTAGAAAACAAATGCAACTAATTTCTTCTTCTTTAACGTAGTCAAAATACACGTTTATATAAGTAATTTTTATCACCTATACTGTTATCAATTTTTCTACTGATAAATTTTAATTACATCATGGAATCTTTATTTTCATTAAAAATTATCGGTTATATTCATTAGCAATCCTACTCTTATTATATTTCTGCCATTATTGGGACTCTTTTCTAACTTTTGGCACATACTTTTTTTTTATGTTTTGCTTTTTGTTCAAATTTCATCCACTTTCTGCAATAAAACAAAACTTAAAAGTGTGAGTTTCAAAATTCCTGTTTTAAAAATTCTTACACTTTTTTTATGACTTAATAAGAAAAATTCGAGACATACAGCAGGTTTTATGATTTTGTAAAATGCATTAACTGCAGACAAAAATGTTTAGGACTTAGTCGTAAATTTCACTTGCATTCTTGAAACATTCCCAAGCAATGCCACTTGCAATCAAAACCCAAGCAATCCAATTTTCAACAGCATAGGATGCTGCATTATTGATTCTCAACTTTTCAGTTAGTAATTTATTTTTTCGGGGTAAAAAAAGAGTTGTTCGCTTTAAAATCTGAGGCCATTTATTTTCAAGAAGAAAACCGTTTAGAAAAACATAAAACTGTGGATAAGGAATTTTTGAAATTATGGATAAGGATTTTACAGAGAGGTGAGATTTGTTGTTTCTTGTAGCCTATTTTTCACACTTAAAATAATAAACTGATGAATAAACATTGAAAATAATAAATAAATATTATAATTGTATAATAAGTTCAAGACCCCGTTTCATTAATGCTCTAAATATGTCTATACGTTTAAAATTTACACACCTATTTTATATTAATTTTTACTAATGGTTAAATTGTGCCTAGCTTGCCAAGTTTAATACAAAATAAAAATTTATGCTTATCAAAATTAAGTCTTGACAACGAATTAATAATTGTGAATTTCAAATTTTTATACATTTTAAGGATCTCAGGGGTGTTAAATATGTTTCGAGAGCATAATATATGAACAATTTTCGTAGAGGTATAATTCTTTGAGATTAAAATTAAATAATTTGATTCTTTTACAAATTTTTATAAATGAATAAGATTTCAAAAAAATGTAAAATATTTAAAATATAATCATAATTTTACAAATTATAAGCATATGAAAATAAGAAATATTTATTAAGTTTTACGAAGCGCATGATATTTTCCACAATAATACGTCTAATTACTAGCAATAAGTTGATTCATAAAGTTAAATGTATCCTTATTACACTGTAGTATTTTTATATAAATAGAATACAAAATAATATTTTTCAAAAAATAAAAAATACATTTTTTAAATTATTTTTAAAAAAATGCAATTTTCTTGATGTTTTTCAAAAATATACATACATATACTACTAAAAGTACTAGGGTTTAAAGATCATGATATATTTCATAACTCTACAAAGTTTTATGCATCAAGGTATAAAAGTTTTTAAAACACAATGCGCGTAAGTGAAAAAAACACAAACTGAGAAAAAAGGCTTTAAAATTTTAAACTTAATTTGAGAAAATAAATTTTGAAACTTAGCACTAAAATGCTTCAGGGTCATATGTTAATCCTTCCTGTTGCTCAAACACCTCAACTTCTTTAGTCTTTTAAATTTTTTTGGCTCTGCGGGCTTCAAAAGTTGACGCAAGGTTGTTTTTTCTTGACATGAAGATTCAACGATTGTCACGTTCAGCCAGTGATATGCAAACATTTTTATTCCTTTTTAAGCCAAATTTCTCTAAAACAGTAATGAGTACTTGACTTCCATCATTAAAAATGCTGGTGGCCAGATTTTCAGCAATCTCTGAAATCTGAAGACCAGAACCAATTAATTGTCTTAGGACAAAACTTCCAAATTAATGAATTTAAACTTCCATTTGGATTCTGCGTCTTACCACCTAAACATTTCTTCAGGAGTGTAGGATGAGATAAGTCTGCAAATACAGGTTTAATTACATCTTGAAATGCTTTAGCAATGAAAGTTTTGTGTTTGTAAGTTTTTAAATTATTATTATTAATTGCAGCTTTATACTTACACCATGTATTTGGAGTTGCAGGACAAAACCAGTGCATCGGTTCATCATCAGTGCTGAAAGAATGACCTCAAATGGCATTCCGCATTTCCGGTACACTAGTAGAATTGCATCGAATAGCATTACCATAGTAACGCGCAAGCTTATCAATTAAACTACCAGTTAACCTACCTTTACCGCCTATAGTTTTACCATCAGATAATTTATTTTTACCATAATTTAAGCTTCCTAAGTCTTGTACCCATTCTCTTTTGCACATGGCCTACGCATTATATTTTCTGAATAAGATAGTCATCACCGTATGGCTTGTTTTCAGAAAGGGCATTGAATGTTTGTGTGTCGCCATCTCCTATATAGTTGGAATATTTCAGGTTGTGAAACTTTTCTGATAGATTAAATATCCTCAACAGTCCATCAACCTCCATCTTACCAGCAGAGTCAGAATGATTTTTCTACATGAAATCTTATGCGTTCTTTGCCATTTTTTGTACTTTATGCCAAACTTTACCCTCTTGTAACTGTCGCATCCTTTGCAAAATGAGGACAACACTTCACGATCCAAAACCTTACCTGTTTCGCCCCTATCACAGTAGATACTCCAATCAACAATGAATGTCCTCTCGGCTTCCAGGTCCCATCACCACTTACCGTTAAAAGGTTATCAGGTGACAAAGAAATTTCTTCTAGAGCTGCCCTTTTCATACTTTCTTCGGCCACTTCTATCGTAATAAGGGAAAGTTTAGTATTAATAACATCATATGATTTTTGTTCAACTGGATTAGGAAGACTCATCACAGCACAAAAGGTTTTTAATGACTCTAAACCTTGGACTATGCATCGCATTGCTAAAACAGATCTTCGGTTAATTTCTGGACATTATTATTACTCCCAGCATTTTCACAGCTTGAAAAAGTACAAACACTTCCGCAGTTTTTAAAATTTATTTCAAAATTTGAACATAAACCACGAGTTGATTTTTCTTTAATTGTTAATGGTTTATGACATTTTAAACAACATGACACTGACAAAATAGAGCTAAAGGTTGAAATAAAATCAAAAATACTATATCCTTTGAAGTTTTCACTTACCTTAACAAGATTTGACTTTAATGAAGTCTGAATTCCTGAAAGTTTTTTACTTGAAGCATTTTTCATTTCGGGACACTTACTTGTATTTTTCATTTCTGCGCACGTCCTTGTATCTTTCATGTCTGCAACATGTGAATCACTTACCTTTAAATATTTATTTCCTCTAAATCTTCTTTTCTTGGGGCGTTTGCCGGATGGTCTTTTAAGAGTATCCAATAATCAAATGCTATTTGTGTAAAACAACAAATATCTTCGATTTAGATAAGTGTTTTAAAAAAACGTGTGCTAAAATAAACACAACGGAATCGAAACACAGCAGAATGAATGTGTTAAGTTGCAGGCTTCCTTCTGATCAACTCAAGCGCTTAAAATATTTCATGAGGCTTATTAAAAACAGAAAAATGAAACATATGCATAAATCAAGAATAGTTAATTGGGCGTGGCATGTGTCCATTTAAAAGCTGTTATGACTAAATTGCTGTTTGGAATGTTTTGAAAAACCTTCGAAGTTTTTGGAGTATTGCCACGTGGTTAGTATCAAAATGTTCAGAAGAAAATGAGGAACAACATATATTTTTTTCGAAAATTCGGAAAAAAAGGGTTAACACCCCTGAGGCGCCTTAATATTTTTTAAGCCAACTTTTTAAATTTTCAAGTATTTTTAGTCCTTTCTTAAGACTAATAAATAGTCTAATTCCATGTAAAATTTTTAAGCAAATTAGGTACAAAGTCGGATTATGTTAGCATATGGCTCAGTAATACGAGATGCTGCCATGGTTCTCTTGATATGAAATCGCCAAGGATATCAATTTTAATTTTTCGATGTTTTAATTCATATTTTTCATTTTAATTCAAATAAATCTTGTTCAGTTGACTGTATGATTTCCTGTTAAGATCAAACACAGATGTAGCCAATAAAATAGCTTACCTTTAGTCTTTATAGCAGTCGAATCGTGTTGTTGCTTATCAATACACATCATATATTTTTAAAAATATATAATATTATTCTTTAATTTTCTTTTAACGAATGAAATACAGTATGAAAACCTGACAGTATAGTTACGATAAGCAAAGGAAACGTAAGTTACATACATAATTAATTTGTCAGCATAAACATTTATGATGAACAAAAATAAACTTTTGAAGATAAAAGCTACTTTAGTGAAAAAATTTTCAGTATCGATTAAACCCAGTTGCACTAATAAAAGATTCCTACTGGACTTTGCTTGTGAAAAATGAGCAATCTCAACCTTGGCTATAAAGCATCAAATGGTTGAATCACTTTATTTGTAGAAAGAAAGTATGAGACAAAAATTCATCAGTTATTTTGTGATGATTTTAATCAATGTCTGGAAGTTATTTAAAGATTATTTTTAACACGGTATTAAAATTTACTATGGAAATCTAAACAAAGTCTTGAAAGCCAAATTACTCAAGGAGACATCCCATTGAACGCGTTCTAAACTTTTCAAATATATCAAAATGCATTGCATTTCTTTCAAATACAAACCATGTGAAATAACTCATGAAATAAGGGTTTTTTTAAACCCTTTAGATTTTCCTTTAAAGCGACCTTATGCATATATGTGTGTGTGTAATATAAATGTAAAACAAGAAGTCACACACACACGATTAAAATTTTTAAAAAATTATATAATCATATTAATTTCAATTAGGTTATTGAATTGAAAATATAAGCAAAAAAGGGATATTTAAAAATCAAATTGTTATTGCAATTTAAAGATTTAATAGTGGATGTAAAATGGTTCTAGTGAAACAAATATTCTCCTTTTGTGTTACATATGATCAATGGGTTTATACATACAATAAAAAATTAAAACTACATATTTAAATAAGTAAATAAAATAAGAAAAAATAAAGATAATTCAATAATGAGATAAAAAACGGATCAGTCATTAAGGGGATTCAAGATAACAATGGAATAATAGTGAAAGTCATTGGTTGTCTTAACTATACGAAAAAATTTAGAATTCAAAAACCCAATAATTATTGAAAAAACCCAATAAAATGAATGAATGCTGCAAGGTACATTGAAGTTTTACCCGTTTCATGACACGTCTACGAATGGTACGATCCCAGTCCGCACAACAGGATTCGTGATTTTTTATTCATGACGATGCTCGCCCTCACACAGCCCATACAGTCAAACAGTTCCTGGTAAAAAGGGGGTGGGGATGGAGGAAAATTGAACATCCACCATATTCGCCAGATCGCAATCCTTACTATTCCGAAGATTCAAACTCGCTTTGAAAGGAAAGACATTTGACGATATTCCTAAAATCGACCGTAACAAGACAAGGCTTTTGAACTCCATCTCAAAAAAAGACTCTTGCAATGTTTCCAGGACATGTTTAGCAGATTTCAGGGGTGCATACTTATGGGAGGTGACTATTTCCAAGAAAGTAAGGTAACTTTCGTTAATATTTCATATACGTTAATGTTACAGGATTATTCACCGAGGTTGTATATATGAATATTTAAGTATGTGCCTTGCTCAACTGTTTAACATTAAGCATAAATTAAGCTGATAATAGTTATAAGCTTAAATTAATTATTTATAAATTCACACAGCAGCTTGTTAGGCGCAAATGTAATCAAATTTTATTACAATAAAATTATGAAACAGTATATATACATACATTCATAGTGTGAGCATGCGCTTGTGTGTGTGCATGCGTGTATGTGTGCATGCATGTTTATGCGCATATGTGCGTGTACATTGTGTGTGCATATGCGTGTGTGCATGTGTGGGATGTAATAACTACCCAATGCATTTTGTTTCAATATTTTTATAGTTAATGATGATTGATCATTCAAGATACAGCAGGTTAATTAATTCTCTTAGTTCGCCCTCCTAACATTAAAAATGCCATTTTAACTAAAACTGTCTTCCATAAAACGGGCTTCGTTGACACATTTCAATGTTGCTAAATGACATCAGACATTCAATCTCACCTACTGGCGTATTAAAAACTTAAATTTATATGATTATTAAATATATAGAAGAAGATTCTTTTATGGAAAGGTATAAAAGACAGAGATGACTGGAATGAGAAAAGAAATCATTTGTTCAAAAGTATTTGTGTGTGTTTGCGTTGCTTTGCGTGCGTCGTGGAGTAAAGATAAAAATTGTCTTCAGTTGTTGCACAGCAAATTGTCCTCGCACCACGTTTGATTGCAGTTCCTCTATATATAAGGATAAATAGAAAGGTATCACATATGCAAAAATACTCACAAACATGCAAATATATATATGCTAACCATATACTCATTTGTCATATAAATGTAGTTTAAATCTAAGAAAGAAATAGAATTGAACAATATATTACAAACGTAAGTAAGATGACACTAATAGCACACTAACAAACTTATAGTGCTAGAAACTACGGATAATAGTAGAGTATTGGGGGGGCAGAGGCACATATAAGCTAATTTTTTCCTGAAATAAATAAATTCTTTTTGCAAACACACACACATTCTCTCTCTGTGTGTGTGTGTGTGTGTGTGTGTGTGTGTTTGCGTGTGTGTGTGTGTGTGAATATAAATCTACTTGTAGTCAATTTTTGTTCGTTCTATATATTTTTTAAGTCTCTTATAATTAATTGCAATAACTTCATCATAAAAAGCTAAATATTTTTAATTACTTTTAAAAACATTCTTCTAACTAACTTTTAAAAATGGAAAACTAAATTCAAATTTTATTGATTAAATAAAGCAAACTGATTTCTTCTTTCAGTTTTCAATGTTTTCAAATCACTTTTACCATTTTTAATCTTCTATAGAAGTTCCATTTAATTAGATTTCCGAAATAACATGTTCAAAGGGATTAAGGTATTTCAATCCAATTTAAGATAATTTCGAGAGTGTTTTAATTGAATTCCTCTCACCTTTTTAAATAAACAAAGAGTAAGTTATTGAGCACTTACATGGAAACAAGAGAAGTAATTTAAGAATAAAGTTTACCTTTTGCTCATTCTTTTATAGAGAGTCTGAATGTATTTGATAAATTAGTGTTTTAGTAACATTTATAAATATTGAATATTAAATATCAATCCCGAATCTCCCGCCAGAAAGAGAAAGATAATCTTGAAATCAAACAGTTTACATGTACTACATCTTAATACTATCATTTTACGCGTACAATACATATAAAAGGTAGGAACAATTTCGTGAAGAAAGATTTAATAGTTCTAAGGAGTACACACACACAAACACACATATGAGTGCCCACCTTTTAACTAAAGATGGCTTCATCAGTAAGTTATGGATGGAATTTTCAGATGTAAGACGTCATATCTCAATGTAAGATATCTCTCAAATCCACAGGGTAAACTTGGCAAATATGGGCACTAAGGTAAGATGGGCACATTTAAGCAAATACTCATATTACAAATTAATGTACACATCCTTGTATCATGAATGTTTGTAATAATCCCCAAAAGTCTGACTTTCTAACTCCAAGAGTTACATACTCTTCAGGTTATAAGTCAAACTTGACAAGAAATTAGGAGAAATAGACGTTATACAAAACACCAAAAACAACCACAGAAACAAATAATGTGTGACTTAATTGTTCACCAATTCTTACTTATTCAAAGCTAGAGTGAAAGGACAATTTAACAATTCATTTCTAAATTATAAAAAAACAACATTTATTTGTAATTAGCAAAAAAAAGCACTCTGACTCTGATTATCCGTTAAACTGATGATGGTTCTCACAGAAACAGACGACTTGAAACCGCACCAAACTACTATCTCTCACATATACATTTAAATCTGGGGAATTAATTTCTTTCTAGCCATGACACAATAAGTATTACCTCATTCTGACAGTGTAGCTACCATTTAGCCACGTGTATACCATGCTTTACTCAATGAAACACATTTGCATATACCATGTCCCTCTCTAAGAAGGTGACAGAAAGAAGGAATACTAAGAATGGGGAAAAAATGTATGAAACAATGATAATCTTGTATGGGAGAACACAGTCAGCATTTGAAAAACCTTAAGCAAAAAGTTCATAACATATCCTATATACTTGATCATTACCATCCCGATACTAAAGTTGAAGTATATTTCGATGTAAGACCTATTAGGGTATAAAGACTATTATTACAACAAGGATATTTTTCTTATAGTGCATGCAAGTAAACTACAGCTGCTGAAAAGAAATATCATTCAAGTAAATATTAATTAGGGGCTCATTTATGTATTTTGGACTTATGTGTTTTAATACACAGTGAATGTATTGCTAACTCGTCACTCATTGCCAAGCAGTAATTTTTATAGATTTAGATGAAATCATTTAAAATTCTCAGATTGTATCCATTATTCCAAATGTACTGTTTTAAAGTACAAAACCACTCAGGATTTAATATGTCTCACGTAGATGTATTCATTAAATGTCCAGATTCTGGAATGATGGAAATTTAGCTAAAATTATTATTAAGCAAAAATCAGACGTATTATTATTTCAATAAAACAAATACTGATGATACAATTCATATCTTGAGACACATATACAAAAAAAACCCATTTTTAATGCCAAAAAGTAACCTATAATATTTTACTCTTTTTATATCTAGTAACCTTCTTATAACTGTGTGGCCATGCATATCTTCATTTTTACAAGAGTCTAGCCAAAACTAGGATAACAAATATTGGCAAGAAATTCTATTTTCAGGCATTTTTTTTATTTTTCAAAATACTGAGAGAAATATATTTTCCATTCATATTTACTTATATTCAAGGGTATACTTTGAAGTTATTGAATTTACCATTGAATCCGAAAAAAAGGTATTTCTTTCCCTAGTGTAGGATTCGAAACTGATAGTTTCCTTTCCTTTATTGTAATATCAAACAAGTATATCTTGTTCTGAAAAGACATATCTATATACATTTCAAAAATTATTTATTATAATTCTTAAATTAGTTCTGATGTTAGATATATATCTCTCAAATGGATATATATCTCAGACAAATAGACTCTCAAACAGATATAGATATTCAAAGATTCATGTTAAATAAATTTAGTTTCATTTCAATTTTTATCAGGTTTTTCAAAATAAAAAAACGCATATTGCAAATATTTCTGTATGTTCGGGAATCTACAACATCATAATTACGTAGGGTTTCAAAGAGTAAGCTAACAAGACTTAGACACACACACACACAGGTGTGGAAATTACCCACATAAATAAAAATCTCTTGGAAGATAACGATGATGATAATAGTATTCAAACCGTGAAGTTAGATGGAGTTGGTTCTCTAGTAACATGGTTAAATCTCAGTTAGAAGATGACAGCATCGTTAACAGAAATATGGCCCGCGATTGAAATAAGAAGTGTAATACGATTTTTGTGTTTAAAGAAAAACTCTCCTGCTGAAATTCGTCAGCAATTGGTAGAAGGGTGCGGTACAAGTGTTGCATCACAAGGACAGGAGTAGTTTTGATGCACGATATTTGACAAAGGCAGAACATATGTGCGAGGTGAATAAAGATCATTTTCGGTGTGAGATATAGAACCACCCTCCTTAAATTCTCAACCTCGTACCCAGTGATTTCATCTCTAGGGATCTTTACAGAATCATCTGAGAGGTTTGCATTTCAGAACCAATGGTGAGATTCAGCAAAACGTCTTGACACGGTTGCACAAATCTTGACGTTGATTTCTAGGATGATCGTTTTATTGGTTTGGTGTACCGATGGAACAATTTCATTAGGTAAGTATGGTGACTATTTTGAGAAGTGCTATGTACCCGTGCCTCCCAACCTTGTACATACTATATATTTTATTTCCTGAAAAAGCTTTTACTTTGAAATGGTTCGTTACTTTACTTTTTGTAAGCATTACGTATTTATTAATTCGTTTCAGACATCCTCGTATGTTACACATGTTTGGTAACAGTTCTATAAATTACGTTTATTAAATGAAAGGATGAATAAACTAGTAATCAAATAACTGAGAGTCAAAAATTGACGTATATCTATGTTAAATCGCAAATAGTATAAGAAAATTTTACTTTATAAAGATGATTTTGCTCTGTTTGTATTACTTTACGAAAAATTAAAATAAAGGGCATAGAAAATTATTTCGATTTCTCAATATCACTATTCTTGTCATAAAGAGCCGCTAATTATTGTAAAAAAATTAGGAATTATATATATATATATATGATGCTAAAATAGTTCAAATACACTAAATGGCACGTTACGCTACAATGTTACACTTTGTAGTCATAAACTATTATTTGATTATGCATTTTTTTGTTAATAAATCAATCTCAGATATTCCCTTTGAAGCTATAATATCAATTTACGAAAATTAAGTAAAAAAATCTATATTTATTAAGTAATAAATATATGTGGTTCAATTATCGCTGATGCCTAAGTTAAAATCAATTAATTTATATTTGTAGTAGTAAAATAAATTTATTAAAAGTATAACTTCATTGAATGTGTTTGTTTATAAAATAATCATCGATAAAAATATGTTTATAGATGTTTATTTAAAGACTAAATATTACACAGACATTTTATTAACTTACCGTAATTTATAAATTGAAGAATTTATTGTTCTAATTACTTACAATATAATTATAGCAATTAATATATTAGGTAACGTAGAATCTATCCATCATGCAGCTTAAACATAAAATGTTTCACCTTCAAAATTAATTAACGTTAAACATAAAACATATTTTACTTCAGACCATGATGCAGTGTATACAAAATATGAAATGAAATGCTATCCAGTTAGTATAATTAATTATTAATTTTTACATCTTTTAAGTTTTATTAAAATTGTAGCGTATGGGGAAATACCATTACTCTCCTCTTTGTCATACTTCGTAAAATATTTCATATTTGATGGTCAGATATTTCACATCAAACTAAGAAACTATCGCATAATTCAAAATTAGTTACGACACTTTTAAAGAATAACTAAGTCTCAAATTCCATGAGTGAGGATACATAAAGTCACGTCTAGAATATAATTTACTTTCCTAAGTTACGCTTTAATTACTTCACTTGGGAGTGTCAGTTAAGTAAAACTTACATGTAAGGAAAAACGTTTAGTATTATAAGCAACTTTTTAATACTTTCGAAGTAAATTTTGATTCTTTGTTAAGTATTTATACTGTAGGATATTATTATACCCCGTTCTTCTGTTATATAATAATAGCTAACATATTTCATATCTTTTTTCCCCCTCAATATAAAATATTTTCCAAAATATTATATTGATAATCATAAATGGTTTAAAAACAAAATGTAATGCAAAGTTGATCGTCGTAAGAAATGCAACTCTAATATGCTTATCTCTTAGCACTAGTATTTCTTTTCAAGATTACGTCATTTACAATCATTAGTTAAAACCAGGTAAATATTTTATTTTTCTAAATATATATG
Source organism: Trichonephila clavata (assembly GCA_019973975.1). NCBI lineage: Eukaryota > Metazoa > Arthropoda > Arachnida > Araneae > Nephilidae > Trichonephila > Trichonephila clavata. The sequence goes on along the minus strand of BMAO01022433.1, from coordinate 40,512 downwards.
TATGTAGGATATCTCATTGAACTTTTTCCTTTGGTAAAAGGTTAGATTATCCCTTTGCAGAGGACGGCAATGTTAGTGAAAACCTCATTCCACAGCAACGCCATCTAGCGTGCTTATTAAAGCGCTCACTCGATTTGGTTTCGTCAGAGGCCCACTAACCATCGACTAGAAAGCATCGTTTTAGCGCACCCGCGCTTCTTTCGCCACAACTGGCGGTAAGTCACCTGCATCTCGCATAATGGGTTTTATTTAATCTATAACGTCCTCCTAAAATGAATTATCTATCCTTCCTATATTAATGTTTGTATATTAATATATGCCTATAAATGTTCCTATATTTTTAAATGCCTGCATGATTTAATTTTCTTTTTGTAAATACTTTCCTATAACTTGAAATAAATTATTTAGTCTCTTTAAACTATTTTGTCTATTCTATTTCTCAAAGTTAACCCATTCACCGTAAAAACCCCTAGACACCTCGCCAAATAAAAATCCCGCAATCTGAAGAATCTAACTTTTTCGGAAGATTTCGGTTAGATTCCCACATGTATTAACATAATTTTCTTTATAGCATAATCTCTTTTTTTTAAAAATATTTTCTCTTTTTATATTTTTCATTGTTACAAAATAAATAAAATATGAGTAAATACGATAGTAATTAAGACCAATTTCTTATTTTTTGCATATGAACTGCAGTCATTTTATTCATTTTTTCGAACCCTATCTTTAAAAACATTCGTGACATTAAAAACTCAAGGCCAGGGATAAGTTATCAGAAAAATAGGGAAATTTCGGAATAAGCCCACTCCACCGAGTAATGCAAATTATGCAAAATAAGCAGTTCTGTACACATTGAGGAAAATACATTGGAAAGAAGAATAGGCAATATCTATGCCGTTATTTCTGCTTATGAAATCGCTACGGAAAAGTTTTTCTTGCTCTCAAAGAACACTTGTAGTATTTAAGAATTATAGATCACCATCCATGGAGGCCTTCCCAGCAGACATAACTTTACTTGGGTATGGTAGTAATATTGAGAAAGGCAGATTGCTCAATACGCCAAATCTCATCTGATGTCCACTTAGACTCGTGCACGGCTGTCTAAAGATGGTAGTAACAAAGAAATGTAACAAGCTTAAAGAAGGACTAAGCATACAGTGAAAGCTACTTCATTATACATGAACCAATATATCTAACGAAGAGTGGTTGATTTTTAACGAAGAAGATGATCCCTTCAGCTGAGAAAACAGTCTTAATGTGCCCATATGAACAACTAATGCCAAGTAAAAATATGTGGATTTATAATGTCAATTACTAACCGAGTGTAAGAGTAGAAGATATTCATTTTAAAAGAAAATGCTTTAATGAAAACCACAAAAGTGTGGATAATGGAATGAGGTAGCGAATCATCAGCGAAATTGGGATAAGAAAATTTTAAGTACAGGTTGCCTAAGATTTTTATGAAAGTCTGTAATGTTATGCCAAAAGTTGTGTTTAAATTATGATGACAGCTTTGTAAGACATAAGTAGTGGGGATAAAGCTTTCAAAGGACCAAGACAAACATTAAATATCGATTTTTGCTTATAAAATGGGGCTCACAACTAAAAAAAAGATTATTCTGAAATTGTAAAAAAAATCGGAATAAAATTCTGTTTTTTCCAAAAAATATTTCCAAAATTAACAATATTATAACAAATTTTTTCTAATTTACAGATGTTTACTATTAGTGTCTTTATTCGATGCATGAAAGACGGGTGATTTTTACTTTACTTTTTTTAAACATATTTAATTATTATATATTTACTTACTTCCATTAACAACTATAAATTAGATGACAATATTGTACCAAGAATTAACGCAATTGGGCTGTACTTTTGAAGTAGTGATAATTTTTTTTTACTGAAGAAGAAGTCTATTACAGTTATAAAAAAGTAAATAAGTGATTCTTAACAAATGTAAACAGGAATTGAAGAATTATAGAAAAATAAATCTGAGCATTTTGCAACTTATCCCCAAAAACTTATTAAATATAAACACAAATTAACTGTCATTGATAATATACGCGTACGTATACAAAACGCCTCATTAAAATAAGTAAAAATATTCTTTTGTAAATGGCTCTTGGAGCGGCATATCTCAGATACCTCACCTCATACTTACGTATGAAGATAATTAAATCATTTTATTGGTGAGATTTAACATTAAAACGTATTTAGCATACAGTACTGTTTAAAATAGAATCACAAATTGAGATATTTCAACGTAAACCCATCGAGAAGATAATGGTTTGTTATCACTTCCTCCATTGTTTATATTTTAAGACCCTTTGTTTAAGTATTCACAAATCACATTACAATGTTCAAGGCACATGGATTTTTCGTATAATACATTGGAAAATTTTCAAAATTTTTTCTTGATGTCCTGACAAGAGGTAACAGTACCTTTTTTTCCAAGTTCCTTGAGATGTTTCTCAGGGTTTTTCGTCTTGAATGGGGCGTCGTATATATATATCAGATATTTCTTCAATCCTAAATCAAAATTAACAAGGCATATGAATGTCTCCGCAGGTACATTTTCAAAAGTCAGTGACCTAGTTTTCCTAGATAAGTGGTCGAAGACCTGAGTGATTTTGATTCCCATATAGGTATTTTGCGAGTTTATTCCAGCTACATTGTAGATTGAATAAAATACGGTCACTGTCTAGGCGCGCAGCGTCCCTCAGATGTATCTCCACTCCCAGCAACAACAAAACAAAAGCATACCGAAGTTACAAAATACTTGTTTCAAATTATTTTCATATAAAAATGAAAACTGCAATATTTGACAAGGAAAAATCAAAATTAATGAATTAGTACATATAAACTAACGTTGTTCGGTGTGCTACATCTATCAGATTCAATGAGCCCATTCAAATATGAAAAAATCGCCTTCGTCCTTGATACTGAATCCTACGGATAGAGATGAAAGACAGATAGAAGAAGTTTGGACGCTTTCCCTAAAATAATGTGGACGCAGCACCAAAACAATTTTTACTATGCATCTGAGGGATCCGCGCGCCTAACGGAGGGATATGTATATTATAATAATACTGATACAAGAGTAATCTTTTTCATTTTAATAACATTTGAGGCACTCTGATATCTTTAGGAGCTTTCTTGAGTCTAAAATCAATTTCCCATAAGGATTCATAATTATCTTATGGTTTTGTAAAGCCATGTTAAGATTTATGTTTCCTGTTAAATTTATATTACATTCATATGAAGCACTTTTGTAATAATATAATGCATATCATACAAAACATAAAATAAAAGATTGAATTTACTAAAAATGGCTGTTTGTACACACATTTTGTTTGCACTCCTGCTATTTTAATTATTTAGAATGAAGAAACATAAATAGCAATATAAGTTATCGAAAAATATTTAATCTCTAACACTAAAATATTAGTGAGGTGTAAAATCTCCTTTCATCTCTTCCTATAGTTCGGAAAAAAAATAATATGCCACTACAAATTCTTGGCAAGATTATAGTTATTTATAAAAAATACCTCGGATATGTGCTTTAAAAACATATCTAGATTTTTATTATATATGTAAATTTATTTTCAAACTATTTATTATGAAATCAAGATCTATAAATAATTTTCCTCTTTCTGCTTGAAACGATCCACACTTCTCAAACGCACTGGCCTTGGACACACTTGTCGCTCTATATTTAAGAAGTAACATATGTCCCTGATTGTCTGCAAATGATGTATCTGTATCTTACAGTCTTATTTACTCAATAAAAAAATCTCCCAATAGAATCCATAAGAAAAGGGTAGTAGAAGTGTGGGGTAGAGAACTGATGATGACGGGCGCTTTAAAAGAACTCCCGGGATAGATTTCTACTCCCTCAAGCGACAAACACTCGTTCAACAATAAACAATCCTCTGATAAAGTACATAGATCCGCGGTGACTGCCGGATTCTAATATAAGCTATACCTTTCTTTTCTTCCTGTAACGTTCTCAAGTGTGTGGTCATGTATGTCTTCACTAGTACTCCAAGCCTTCAGGCAAAGCGATGATAAAAAAGATCGTCAAAGAATTCTATTTCTATGGCAGTTCCTTCTGAAAGCCAAAAGATAAATTTATTTTTATTTGTATTTACTTATTTTGAAAGATTTGTTCTAAGGTTATTGAATTGTTGCTTAGAACGGAAGAACAATCAGTTTTTTATCCTTTTCTGTATCGTTTTTTGATGTGGAAAGAACAAATATATACAGACCTTCCCTCATATTAAGTTAAAAATGTATTTTTTTTTATTTAAAGGAGAAAAATATGTTATATAAAGATCTACAATTTATTTTTCAACTCACATGATTTTTTCCCCTCAAAACATTTTAACAGATTTAGTGCAAAAATACTTTACAACAAACATATCCATCTAACAAATGGATGATCATCTAAAATTTCTATTCATTTATTTAGATTAGTCTTTTCTTATTTCATATTTTACCAAGTAGAGTGTTATTTCGGAAATTTCAGAAATTTAAGTATTAAAGATTTAAGCCTTCACTCACATATACAAAATAACTGTATAATGACGCTCAATATTATACATTAAATAGTTGAGTCATTCCTATTTTAAAACATTGTATCAAAATAATCATCTTTATCTTTAAAAAAAAGCGATAGTAAAAGAAACTAGTTTCTTGTGTTATTTCAATTGCTTTAAAAAGGATAATTAGTGTAAATGTTGGGAACATAAGAATACACAGTTGGATAAAATATAAATATGAATTAATATTATTAAAATTGTCGTGGACAAAGATTTTTAGACAGCGATAAATCTGGAGAAATTTTAGAAATTTTTTGCATATATGTTTTATTTTTGATCAAAATGCTAAAAATACTCATCCATCTAGCTCAACTGGTGCTTTGAGTGTCAAAGGCGTACGTATACGTTTGTCTGAAATACGATTATTTTCTTTGCGCTGCTATCACTACAACTGTTTCAAAGGCTTTGGACTGCAACGAGAGGATTTTGACAGTGTTTGCGAAGGATTTACTTATTTCAGAGAACACAATTTGCTTATATGGGCTTTTTCTTTTCCACCTAAATACACCGCATACTCTCGCCTATGTGAAAGATGCTGGAACTGGGGAGCAAATTGCGTGACTTTTAATCGGAAGTTAAGGGTTTAATAATATGTCTTATATTTAAAAGGAAGCTAAACTTGAAGGATACAATTTTTCCAAGTAAATCTATTCAGCTCCATCTCCTAAGATTATCTCGCTGTGAGAAAAATAATAACTTTCACTACTCGCTTAATAGCAGCCATTGACATTCCATTGTGGTATTCTCAGGAAGTACTCTCCTATATTCTCTTAAGATATTTTTTGTAATGGTAATGCCTATTTGCATACATCATGTTTCTTCACAAGACTAGATTATCGTATCAAACAACGTACTAAAAGACCCAGAGGTTATTTAAGAAAGGTATACGTGAAAATCTTTACAAAAAATTTCCGTAAAGGAAGGGAACCTGAGCTATCGTTGGATATAAATGTCCATCACAAATTACATTAAAAATCTAAGTCCAGGGAGTAAACAAAATCACTGAGTGTATCACCCTTAACATCCAGATTTCCATTTCGGGCTTAGATCACCAAAAATAATCAGAAATCGTAAATATGCAATCTACATTTCTGCGTCCCATTTTACCAATTTGTATTCGTCTCTTAAAAAATGTGTCTATATCAAATGGTTCATTAATTTAATATGCAAAGATACTGTACCAGTTTAAATTTTGGAAGTTACTCAGTATAATAAGGTCTCTATTTGTGTACTAAATAATTTCATATTTTGAAAAGCACAAAGGAAAAATAAAACGCCTGCTAGAATTAGAACTTCAGCTGCATTGATATATTTTGACTTCGAAGTACGTGAAAACTCTTAAGAGGTGTAATCGACCTATCTGCTCTTGATCTGGATATAAAGATAGAATTTCGCAATAGAGTCGACATCCTTTGGTTTCGAAGTTCATTGGGGATTTATTAAGTTACTTCAAATGAACTAATTATTATTCTGGTGGCATTTTTCCACCTGAAAAACAAATGTTAATAATTCGGTCATTTTGGATTTGGTTCATTGCCAAAGGACTGCAATATTCTGGACCTTATAAATTATGTTTTTAAAATTCGCAGCATATATGTCGCCTTTTTCGATCAGCATTCGTAGCAGAGGTTGATGATGGTATGCTTTCTGGATGTGTGGATGGCGTAAAAATAAAATTTTATCATTTCTTGTGTTTTATCCAGGGCTTCGAACCAGAACTGAGCCGAAAACCTGAAAAAAATGTTATTTTGGTTGGAAAGAAAACCTGAACAATATATATATATATACATATTGGTTTATTTTGGTTAGATATATTTTCAGTCATTTGGTTACTGTAGCCAACTTATATCAATATTTTCTAATTTAACATCAACAATATATGTATCATCTTTACATGTGCATTGCTTCTCGATTTCCTGTTTTGATATTCACTAGTACTTTTCTGTTTGAGTTTTGCCTGAAACTACTTGTAGAAGGCAGATTTAATTTAGTTGAATGAACTGGAAGTACAGATGATTTTTGAAGAAAAATCTCAGTCTGGGTTACATTTTTCGCATTTCAGCATGCGATCATCCACGTATGTTTGTATAGACTGTTTAGATAAGCAAACCAGGATCATGAACCTAATCATCAAATGCGATTTTGATAATGGATAACAATGTCAATGCTAGTCTTTCTCAGCTCACTGCGCGTATCGTACATGCTGGTTAAATGTTTCAATTTATATAGTGTACCAACAAAAAAAAGAAGAAGAAAATCTTCTAAATTTCGAAAGAATTATGTTTTTTGTTTATGATATAATTACATTTTACTGCAACTAAGAATATACATAAAATAAAATTATTCATTTGGAACTGAACCGAAAACCGGAACTAAACCGATGTATATTTTTTAATTGAACCTGAACGAAAACCGGAATGAAAAAATTAGTTCGAAACTTTGCTTTTATCTGTTTTTCTATATTCACTTGAACTACCGTGTAAGTATAGTGATTTATTATATATTTCCGTAAATTCAGAATCTTGAGCAACAATACTACTATACTATTTGAATTAATTGGGACAAACATTTTTTTTTTCTTGTCTGAGTTGGTATGTGATTTTACGTTATGTCCCGAACCACTTCAAACCGGTTATATCTGCCCAAAGGTAATGTGACAGATGGATCTTGACTATAATTTACTCGTTTGATTCGTCAGCAATGTGTAACAAGATGCTCACGGAATCACTTGAGAAGATAAGGGATATAACAGAGGTAATAATAGGAATATAATATTAATAGGGATATAATAAGAGGTAAGAGATATAACAAATAACAAATTGCAATGACAGACAGATCTGCATATTGCTCGTTGAAACCTATTTCTTACGGCATGTGATCATCAAAGTCTCCTGATATCATAAAAGTGTGCATCAGCAAATATAAAACCTTCCACAGCAATTTACACAAGGGACGACTACGAGCACTGTAGTCAGCCATTGAATTTCCTTTCCTCCAATACTGAGCCAATTGTCTGGATTGTCATTGTTATAGCCATTGTTGTAACAATCGAATGGAGCAGTGTACTGTTTTCGGCTTAATTCCGATTTTGTTGAGTAAGGAATAATGGTCATTGACCGATACAGGGACAACAAAGGATTATACCATTGATAAATTGAGATCTGAGGTTGGCAACAAATATTTCAGAATACCATTAAACCACTATTTACAGGTCTCATCGTTTAGAGGTATGTAAAGCTGTTCTTTATTTTTTCATATGAGTGTTATCTCTTCTGATTATGTAATTTTTTTCTTGTGGGTACGCGCATTTCTTCATTTTATTTAATTTCTTTTTGAAGATATTACTCTTGCAAAATTTGACATTTGAAAGAATACTCTTGCAAATGTCAACATTATTTTCCAACTTCAAGGGCTTTGAATGGAGTTTAATTTTCTACTTGAAACTTTGCAAATATTCCATACATCTTAGAGGTCAGAAATAAGGACATAAATGTGAAACTTTTCCATTAATTCTAACATACAAGCTTCTAAAGTTCATTTTATAACAGCTTGCCCACTTGCTTTCTAATGCCATTATATGTCGTTTGGAACATCCAATAGTTTTCTTAAGATATATAGTCTTTACATGCTTCACTAAAAATATTATCTCGTCCTTCTGAAGGTCATAAAAGAACATTTGTGTAGATTTTATGCAAATTTCTTGGCATTAGAATTTTATTAATAAAATAACTAATCTCAATAGGAGTATAAGAACTACAAATTAAAAATGATTGCATTTTATATGCAAGCTTATGATTTTAATTATATTTAATATGTTGGCTTGTGTATATTGAATCTTAAACATTTCTCTAACTTTTTCACAACTACAAATATACTAATTATATTCATTTATTTTTCCATGACTCAAGCCAAAATAAATTTGTTTCAAATCATTAATAAATTAGCTTTACGATAAAATCAAAACTGTTAGAGTTCTAAGACTTTTTGGGATATTCATAGATTTATGCATTTAATTTATGTATTTATGCTATTGTTATTATTTGCTGATAAGCACCATTATTTTCGAAAGCAACAGTGCTGAAAGAGAAAAGTAAACGTGAAATTAAAAAAATATCATACCTAGTTGAATTCTTATTAATTAACTATCCTCATTTTATATCTTTATTTTCTCATAAAACAGGAAAAATTAGTTCCTAAGTATGAAACATTTTATAAAAAGAGTTATTTTTTTTAATTAATCATGGAATCTGTTTATATGTCCAGACAGGATGACAAAAAGTGCACAAAAAGAAGCTTAAAAAACATTTCGCTATAAATGAATTTAAAATTTTTTTCTCAGCAATTACGGTCGGTTTTCTTAAGCCAAATCTAAATTTATTCGGTTTATATTTCAAAGAAAATAAGTTAATAACTATCAATTCTGTTTCATTATGTATATTCTTAAAGAATTACCCCAAAACCTCTTTCAGTTTTATTTCTGTATGATGAAAGCTATTATATTTTCTATGTGCCGAACAAAAATTTGTAGATAAGGGTTTTCATTTTATTCCATCGCTCAAAGCAATTTATCATATCATTTCTTGAAAACAAACAAAATATTTCAGATAAAAAAGTTTGTATTTGAAAACTAAGCAAAAGAAAAACCTCTAGAATATTAAGCATTTTAAAAAAGAAAAAGGAAATCTTCTTTCTTTCTCGCATGCATCAGCAGTGAAACCGCTTTTCAACACTTGGGGGAAATTTTACGAAACCCTCAACTATGTTTATTTTTCCCCATTCATTCAATCCTGGACCGCATCTCTTACGATGTTGTTTCCTAATTCTCAATAGCTGCTCATCTACGCAGAAAATATTTTTTCTGTGATACTTTCTTAAAGTTTTCGCATAAGATGGGGCATATTAAGATTATCGTTTCCCTCAAAAAGAAACAGTTTTAAGATAACACTCGTTTACTTTATGTTATAAAATAATTTTTCTTTCTACAAAAAGTTACTTGTTTAATCATCTGAAATACAAAAAGACTAGATAATATTTGCCTTCCATCGTAGGAACAGTTTTTGTTTTCAAACATTTGTGTTTGTTATTATTAGCACATTTTTTAAAAGGCAAATAAGTTTATTCTGTTTGCCCTTTCATGAAAGAATTTGGTTATAGTAAAACTCTAAGCTTTCAAACATTTGAATAAGATATTAAACATTATACTCATTTAATTTAAATAAAGCATATTAACAACATTTAAAATATTCAAAATGTCATATCCGTTAATTATATAACAAAGGTAGGAAAAAGTTTCCGAAATTTTATTTACATTTAAAAAAAATGTATTATTCAAAAATTAATTTTTAAAAACAAAATTTGCACTCACACATACATAGATTCGATTTTATCTAAAATGAAAATAAATACTAGTCATAAAATGAGTTAAAATTTTATGAAGAAAAATAAGGCCCACACACATATTAGAAAGATGTATTCTGTAGAATTTCATCGCCCCTGCAGTTTAGTGACGCTGACTATTGTGTTGTAGGGCCCAGGATCAAATCTTGGAGAAGACATTGATGTTTGTAAATGTATAGTGTATTATTTTTGTGGCTTGGGGACAGCAATCTTACTTAATATTTGTCGAATGAAAAGTCCTTTCGACGGATTAGTGGAAGAGGAACTAAGATGGGAGACCCCCTCATTAAATTTTCAGGGTGTTTGTTCTACCTCTAAATTCTGGTGGAACAAAACCATAAGTTACTGCAAAGTCCTCAAAGCAGAGGATAACGGTAGACATAATCTATCCCATTGCCGAGATGAATCTCGTGAGCTTCAATATTACATCATGGATCAGGTGGCATTAGACAATATAGCAATATGTGTGTGTGTGTGTGTGTGTGTGTGTGTGTGTGTGTGTGTGTGTGTGTGTGTGTGTGACATAAATCAACGGTCCAGTAAACGAGAACTAGGGAATTTCAAATCTTTATTGAAGGTCCGGGGATTCCTTTATAGGCAGAACACTGGGGCAACATGTTACAATGCTTGGTAACAGGCAAACGAACCCCGTCTTAGGAGGACGTAGATATTTAAATAGGGACTGTCAGAAGAGGTAGCTGGCCGGAAAATTCCCCAAATATTATGTAATTTACGATATTTTCCAGGACTTTAACTACATCTGGGCTTCTACAAAGAGGCGGAATTAAGTCTACAGCGAAAGTTTAGTGTCTAAAGGGAAAGGATGAGAAAATATTTCATCATGTTGGTTTTACGTTAAACCTAAGAATATAATGATCTGTTTTTAAATTACATTTTATATATTATATTATAATATTTTATATACACGGTATAATATTACATTTATTAGATATCTGTTTTTCTTATTAAATCCATATACTTTTGTGGACAGGGATTAAGGATTAAGTGGTTTTTCAAATGCAAATTCCTGTAAAAGTTTTCTAAATCGACACACATTTTACATTAAGTTTCTCAAACGTTTGGGCACGGAAGAAGTAAACAAAACTGACCAAAAAGAGATAGAAGAGATAAAAAGGAATTTGTTTAATATTAGATTGAACACAATTTTACCTAAGAACGAAACGTCCGTATAACATGATGCTGGAATGAAAAACTTAGCCTCTAATAGTTGATATACATGGACGTGGGTAACGGTCTCAGCCTTCAGTCTCGCTATGTCACTCATTGATGCTAATTGAAGTCAATAGTGTTCCGTCTACAAGATGGATTGTTAATAAAATGCATTAGAAACGGAGTCAGTAAACTGTAGATCACGGTGTCCTCACGTTCTGTCGTAGCTCTCTGACTACTGCAACCTCCTTGTCTTTCTGATCGGGTATGGTCACTTATTCCTGCTATCATCGATGAATGGTTGCATCGTTTCGATCTAATTAACAAGTGATCTTGAATTTTAATCATTCTATTTTCTTTATGTAAGTTGCTCTCTCAAATGGTAAAACTAGCTCATACTATTCGAAAAACCATTTGCAAGACAATACTTAAATCCATGTAGATTGACGAATCCCATTGAGATGAAAATCATATTTTAGCATTGTGAAATACCATCTCTTTTCAGAATAATACGGAGGCTTTATTGCAATATATTACAGTTATAGCGATTCTCATACATTTACTGCTAAAAGTTAATTAGTTGCTTATTCTTTTGAAGGTATATACATGCATTTGCAATTTCATCTCTTCCGGATAACTTTTATATTTGTTTTTGTGTTATAGGAAAATTTCACAATAAATGCTTTTCCTTATGTTGTAATTTATTCATAATCATCGAAACAATAGGTACGAGTTTACTTTATATTTTTCAAAAAATTGTGAAAGACGATCTGATTACAAAATTCGATATGTCGTTGCTTCGAATACACTTTCATGTTTAATGGAAAAATGCATGTTTCGTATATAAATAGAAACCTAAACTAACTTAGTACTCTTGAATTTAATATATTTCTAATTTAATTAGTTCAGTTTTTGGATTATAGAATATAAAATTCAATTTATATTTATAGTTTAATATAAATGCAATAGTTTCAAACAATATTTTGTGATTTCATTTATGAAATCCTGCATATGTATTAAAAATTAAAGTTACAGTACCCCTGGAATGCCGAACACATGGAATTAAATGGAAAATAAATATAAATATCAATTTATTATTTGTTGGAATATTTGAACTAAAAGAATTTTTCAGATTTGCAAGTTTTTTTAAGTTAAGTTTTTTGATTAAGTTTAAGATAGTTCTACAGAGCATTGATCAAATGTTAGAGATATTTTTATGATTATATATTAATAATAAAACTTCTTAAAAATTAAGCAAATATTGTTCTTATAAATCTCGAAGAAAGGTTATTTTTATGTTATCTTCTTCAAAGGTATACAATTGATTGATAATAAAAAAGTCTAATTTCTCTGTTGCTGCTGTTTTTTTAGAACGGATGAATTACAAGAGTGATAAATAAAAAAAAATTACATTGTGTTATTAGAAAGTCTGATTTCAATATTGCATCTTATGCATTCGAAATTTTAGTCAATGTAAAAACCAGTGTGCATAATGTTTAAAATAGTGCTCGAATTCATTTTTAAGAGTAGTCGGTAATGTTATCACGCTAATCACGGTAAGTATCACGCTAATGTTAAATTGAGCATTTTTATGTACACACACACACACACACACACATTTTTCTCAAAAACTATTAAATGTACAGACTTAAAATTATTTCTGTATATTAATTAGAATTTTTTATTTAAAATGATCGGAAGCTTTTTTAAATATATTGTTTAGTTTTTTCAAAAACATTCGTCGCAACAGTATCATTACGAATTTTTTGAAAAATGTCATTTTTTTTTCTCAATAACTGACTTTTACAAAAATATTATGGGAATATTAATAAAAGCTCCCTTCAATATATATTTAGATATCAGTAATATTCAGTGAATATTGCAAGTGCTTCCGTTGAATAGGTTCTGAGAAAAAGATACTCGCATTTTTAAAAACACAGTTTTGTGATAATTGCATTTTTATTATAAAATGTCATTTCATCAAAAAATTATGAATTACAATCTGTATTTGCACTATTTTTTTTTAAATATTAGCTTATTCTCAATAACTTTTAAGACTTTTTACTTATTTCTTTTTCTTAGATTTCTCAGAAAATACAAATATAACATTTTTCACTTTTAATCTATCGAGATATTTTATAGCATTTGCATCATTTTTCTAAAATTATGCATCAATCTTTGAAGAATTTTCTGTTTTGATACATTATTGTCATCCAGGATTATTATAAATCATCATAAATACCATGTGAAAATGTGTCAATACATGAAAATATGACTTTTGTAATGCATGATTATACGACATTTCAAAAAGTTTCATTAGTGTTTTATAAATTCACATGTAAACACAATTTCTTAAAGTATCAGAATTAAAAGGATTCTTAAAATATTACATAAATGGTATCCAAAACAACAACAAGAAAACTGATTTTATTTTTTTAAACATGAAATTTGTGTATTTTTTTGTTGTTTGTAACAAGTTTTGTGCAACGAAAATGGGCGTTGGATTTTGCAATATATTTATGTACCTTTTACTAAGAAACTATTGAACACAAAGCTTAAAAATTTGTGTGTGCATTAAATAAACATTTATCTTTATACAGAAGTGAGATTATTTTTTTAAAAAATTGATCAGCCTGTTTCAAAATGTAATTTTTGCACAGAAGAATAATGAATTTTTTAAAAGTTTTCCTTTTCTATGTTACGACATCTGCTTTTTAGCTAAATGTCTGAGGAATATCTCAAAAATTTCACTTCAGTATACACAATATATATGAAATATAAAATAAAAATGTCCAGTTCATGCATACAATAAATTTATAGAAAAAAAGACACAAATTTAAAAATATAATCTTTATAAGACAGTAATACATGAATATATGTCATTTCGAAAAGTTTCATTAGTGCTTTGTATATTCACATGTAAACACAATTTCTTAAAGTATCAGAATTAAAAAGTTTCTTTAAATATTACATAAATGATATCCAAAACAACAAGAAAGCTGTTTTTATGTTTTTAAACATGAAATTTATGGAATTTTATGTGTATAACAAGCTTTACAGGCAACGACAAAAATCCTCCCATATCACCACATATATATGTGTACTTTTTCTCAGAAACTGTTAAATATTAAGACTTCTGATTTAGTCTGAATATTAATTAGACTTTAATATTTATGCTGAAGTGAGATGTTTCAATTATATTGTTAAGTTTTTTCAAAACCATGCAACATAAAAATATTACTATGAATTTCTTGAAAATTTTCATTTTTTTTCTACGATAAATGCTGAATGTTAAAATATTTTTGGAAAATTTTTAAAGGTTCACTTCAGTATATATAATTTTATATCAGTTATGTTTCATTAAAATTTTATGAGCATCCTTTAATTATTTTCTGAGAAAAAAGCACTTTCATTTTAAAAAAAATAATCTTTTGGAAAAAATGCATTTTTAACATGAAATGTCACTTCATCACAAAAATTAGGAATAACCACATGTATTTGTCACATTTTATTCAACAGCATCAAGTCATTATATTTTAAGTAAAATATTTTAGAAAAAAGTTTTAAAATTGTCAGAAAATACATACATAGCATTTTTCAGTTTTTGTTTAACGAGATTTTTAGTAAAATTTACATCTATTATCACAAAATCTGTATAAATTTTTGAAGAATTTGTAGCATTTATGTACATATGTATTACAAATAACAAAATAGAGCATATATCCTCATAAATATATTGTGAAAAAACTTATCTATATGATTTTGGTGTGCAATTTAAAAAACATGATTTCACGTCATTTCGAAAGTTTTTATCAGTGTTTTGTGTACTCACATGCCAACATAAGTTTCTAAAACTTTTAAATTTCAAAAGTTTCTCTAAACTGGTCAAATGATTTTTTAAACTGCCAAAATAAAACTGTTTTTATGTTTTTAAACTTGATATTTATGTATTTTACCAGCTATTTGCAACGACAAATGATATTGCACATCTGAATGCACAATTCATTCAGAAACTTTTGAATATTTAAGTTTAAAAACTTGTCTGTTTAATAAAGAAAAATTTATATTCATACTAAAGTGATATTTTACAAAAAAATTTAGTTTTTATTCAAAAACAAACTTTTATTTATCATCACTGAATTACCCCGTTGCAGTAAAAATGTACACTAATAAGACTTTACTTGGGTGTTTTTCTGATTTTAAAGACTCATAAGGTTATAAAATATGCATTAGCAGGCAAAATTCAGGTTTATTCGGAAAATTTGCTTCGAATGTGTTCTGTTTAAACTTAATCATAATTTTAAAAACAGTAATTTTAAAAAAAGAAAAAACAATCTTACTTTGTCATAATGAATAATACAAAAAAAATGATTTTTTCTTCAATATATATAAATTATAACTTTAAGCATACCAACTATTAAAATAATAATTCCCGCTCAAGTCTTCACAGTTAATTGCACAGTTACACCGTTATCTAGAGTTAATTATGTATGAATAAAAACAAAAAGGCTTTGCAATTGTTTCAGGATATTTAAAAGGCAAATATCTGTCAAAAGGTGCGCGGCCTGCCAGTTGATGATTTTTTAAAAGCCATTTTGATATACTTCTAATTAGAAATCTGGCATATATGTTATATCCCTAGAAAGGTAATGAAATACAGATTTCAGAAATATCAAAAACTCAAAATCGATCATTTCATGATTTTTACCTACTGACTGCTTAGTTCCATTTTTTGTATTTGCATAGTATTAAAAAGAAAGGTTTGAAAATGGTTATTTTCGTTTATTCCAGATTTTTTTACTGAAAATTAAAAAAAAATATACAAGTTAAATACATTCTTACGAAAGAGATATTTTTAAAACTTAATTACTACGTATTGTTTTTTTCATTCATGATTAACTCATTATAACATTTTCTTTACCTAACCGTTAAATGCGTCGTGTAGCATATCTGCAGCATATAAAAAATGTGTTTTAAGACCTCTGATAGAATTTCCTTTTAACTTACCTATATTTCATATCTGTAATATTATGTTTTTTGGATATTGTATCCAATAAATGACAAAAGAAATGGTATGTACTAAAGTTTATTGAGAAATAACATAGTAGAATATTAGATACTCAAAATTCGTATACGTTTTTGTGATGTATAAGGTATGACACACAAAAAAGTGTATTTATTGAAAAAATAGTAGTGTTGGTAACAACTGTTTTGGTGACATCATCCCTTGCAACTCCTCTACCCACTTGGGCAGTTTTGCTTTAATTGATCCTATCAGTTGTGAGTACTAAGTCATTAAGCGAACACGTGCAACTCCATTCTTCCGAAAAAATGTCGATTCAACATCAAGTTTTTTCTGAAACTTAAGAAATTTGTCACGAACACGTTTCAAATATTAAACGAGGCTTATCGAGATGAACCTTTATATTTTGCATATATGTTTGAATGGTATAACTGGTTTTCAAGGAGATGAGTTGGTGTGGAATATGATGAACTTGCTGGGCGCCCAAGGTTGGGGGTTACAGAACAAAACATTGCCAAAATTCGTGACATGAGAGAATTCCCAATCACATCAGTAGTCAGACTGTTTATCACAACTACATTGAAGTACTGAAAAAACTTCATGAAAAAATTAGGGGGAATAAAGACCAGAATTGTGGAGTGATGGATGGCTGTTTCACCAAAACAATGCACCCACTCACACGGCCCTAAATGTCAAGCAGTGTCTGATCAGCAAAAATATTACTGTAAAGAACCATCCTCCTTATTTATCAGATTTTGCCACATGAGACTTTTTTTTTATCTCTTACAGTTAAATCTTGCTTAAAGGAAACCCATTTTACGCCAGTTGAAGAGATTTGGGTAAAAACTGAGCATCTTCTGAAGGGCCTTCCAAGACCTTGTTCCAGAACTTGTTCCGAATGCAGAAGTGTGTAAATGCTAAAAGGAAATACTGTGAAGGTGATACCGTCACAGAGAACTGATTCTGTAACTACAATGATTTATGTATCGAACAAGTCTGTATTTTTTGTGCTAAACATCATATAAATTATACTGGAAATTAAAGTATTTAAAAAATCACCTAGACATAAAAAAGGTCAGGTATATCCATACGAAAAAAATAATTAATAATTTGTGTGTTTTCATTATGACAATAGCTTTTATTTGCATACCAATTTATAATGCTGTATTACATTGCAATTTATATTATTGCATTATTTTTTATTGTACACTAATGAAATAAATTCAGAGGTTTTGCATATTTTATCAAAATGCATAAAATAAATGAACTGAATGAAAAGCACTGCTTCTAGATAAAAATGCAGATATTGTACGGCAAATACGTAAGCGCACAGTAGGTGGAGCCAGTAGAAAAACAGGCTTTATAAGCGCGTTAAGTTAAAATTATTTCACTCGACAGCACACCTCGGTGAATTTCTTGGTGCTATTTTCAATGTCGGTTCAGTTCAAATTGTAACAGTAAAAATGAGTTACCACCAACGTTTAGATGATAAAATAAGGTGATTAATTGTGGTGAGGCTAGAAGCAGGCCAATGTCAAGTCTAGATTTGTAGAGAGTACGCCCAACGTCCAGTGTAAATTATAGAAACAATTCCAGGATACTGGATCCATCGAGAGAAAGCCTGGGCTGGTCATCTAAGAGCCATGACGGCCAAAAAGATCGACATCTATCGACTATAGCTTCTCAGCTCTCTCGTCACTTGTATGCAGCCACAGGAACACATGTATCAAGAATGACTGTTTCAAAAAGACTTCATGAGAGAGGGTTGTTTGCAAACCTGCTGTTTGCGTCCCACTCACGTCTACGAATATGAAAGTTCGTTTATCATGGTGCAGATAGTATAGAGATTTGAGTATGGATCAATGGGTGATCCTTCTATAACCGATGAGTCCCGTTTCAGACTAAACACCGATTCTCGATGTACGTTGTATATGGAGAGAACCAGGACCCCACTACCTACCTTCCAATTTCCGCGAAATTGGCAATTATAGAGGGGAGGTTTAATGGTATTGGAAGGCATCATGTTAGATGGCCTTACATCTCTTAAGTCATTGAAAGAGGCTTTGTGACTGGTGTGAGGTATAGGGATGAGGATTTGGAAATCTATGCTTGCCTTTTCAGGGGTACATGTAGTCCTGAGTTCATTTTAATGGACGATTACGTGAGGCCACGCAGAGCTCTTCTGGTCTATGAATTTCTAGAGAGTGAGGATATTCGCCGTATGGATTGGTCATCCAGGTCTCCAGACCTCAACCCTTTAGATCATGTCTGGGACGCTCTGGGGAGGGAAATTGCATCTCGCAACTCTCCATTTGAGAACCATCTAGGAAATGAAAACAGCGTTGCTGAACGAGTGAGACCAATTGCCACAAGAACTGACACAAACAGCCTTATTTCAAGTATGACATCACGCTGTG
The DNA here is from genome assembly GCA_019973975.1 of Trichonephila clavata. Classification (NCBI taxonomy): domain Eukaryota; kingdom Metazoa; phylum Arthropoda; class Arachnida; order Araneae; family Nephilidae; genus Trichonephila; species Trichonephila clavata. The sequence continues at coordinate 21,904 of BMAO01022433.1, read as the reverse complement.
AGGCCTGTATAGCTTTAACAGGGCCATACCCCCATCAACCCATTTCTTTTATTTATTTTGCAACTGCTGTTTCATACCTTCCAACTTCAACAAGTGTTACACACGATCACGAGTGTGTATTGCAATTGTTGAATGGTTATTTGTTCTGCGTTCTATCAATGTATGTACATATCAAGTCTCATTAAAATAGGTCCAGTAGTTCTACAGATAATGGAGCAGGTCTGCAAATTCTTTTAATTTCTTACATCAGTGTATTAATTGTAAGAGTTTACCTACAGAACCAGATTTGGGTTCAAATTCAAATGTTGTAAGAATTTAAAAATGCATTCCTAAAGCACACTATCCAAAAATTGTACTTTATAATTTGTTAGTATCAAATTCATTATTTATTTACCTTTATAAAAAAAAAGTGCACACTCTCACTAGGGACAAGACAGGAGGATTGGAATTCTAAATTGTAAATTTCCAACAGAGAAGGAATTATAGAAGATACACCGAGATTCATTTGAAGAATTTTAGCAAATGTGAATGATGTTGATGTACATTCTTTAAAAAGGAAAAACAGTGCATGTTATATTGCCAGTATTAACTATTGATTTTCCAAAAACAAAAGTAAAGTAACTTGATTATCTTCCACTAGTCATAAAGAAATTGACTTTACAGAAGTTGTACTTTTGTACAATAAAAATATTTGCGGTGTGTACTTGTAACGGGATGATCCGCGTACTTCCTATTCATCCTCTTAGGGAAAATATTTTCTTTAAATATTATACTATTGAAAACTTCCTCCCAGAGAAGACGACGTGGTCTACGTAAATTATGTCGTGCATTTAAGTACTAGCTTTCGCATTCGACAGAGATATATATATATATTAGAAGCTAAATGATAGCTGTGAGAATTAACGTAAGTTAATAGAAAGCTAGACGAAAGTGTGCAGTAGATTTTCTGCTTAATATTTATGTTTGACGATTTGTCAATTAGATAACTAAATTGAATTAGTGTTGGTTTAAAGTAAGTTAATAATTAAATTTACTTTTTCCGTCTTCCTCGTTCTTGCTCCTTTAATTAGTTTACGGTGCATTTCTAACCTTGCGTTGTTCAAGTTTGTTAGGTTGTAGACACTTGTAAATAAATTGGGTTTGATTTGAATATGGCTAATCATCCTACTAACTCACGTACACTGATGGTTTGAGAAGCCCATCATTACATACTGTCATTTGGAGTTTTCATTGAATCACATTAAAGACGAAAGGTGGTGTCGGAAACTTTTGTAATTTAACTGATTTGTTGTTTTTATTGTTGCTAGTGCCACCAGCGCCAGGTCGAGGTCCATGAAATTTATCATGGTAAAAGGCTAGATTGTAAGTCTGTCGTTATTCGTATCTTTTAACACCATGCAGGCGACAGTACGATTTTGGTTCCTTTCCGCTTCAATTTTGTGGGAGAACACACTGGAAGTGGTCATGGCCCACCTACCTCTCTTCTCCTAACACAAACTTCACGAGAGGACTTGCCGCTAGACGGCCATTCAAAGTACCCCCTGCCGTGTGTGAAGGCACTCTTCATTTATAAACACCCATCTCTTCTCCAGAATTCGAACCCAGGCCCTATGGCACTGCAATCAGCGTTACTAAATACTATACAGAGTAGGCGGCTTATTTAATTTATTTAACGGTCATAGCACAGATAAGGAGGTATTGAAATAGATCATACGGCTAGAGTCTTAAATCAAAGCAATTTCAGGAAAGATATTTTGCAAATGGGTATGCATTACATTCAAAAGAGAGATAGGTCAAACTAGTAAATTTAAAAGCAACAAGAAGCAAGAAAGGAAAATATTTCCAAGGGGTCTTTCAATGCCACTAAACAATTTGAGAAATTACCCAATGAATCACTGGCGAAATAAGAATGCCGAAGGAAACAGATTCAAAATGCTTAGTTGGAATGAATTCATAAAGCATAAAATATATCGTATTTTTATGCTTCAACAAAAACAAAATTTACTTTAAATGAAGTCTTATAATAATTTTATATGCATTGTAGCAATATTCATACATCACATATATGATTACATCTAATATAAATACATCTCTAATTTTTTGTTTCATTATTTTGACTACTTAAAATATCTTCCTTATTAGAATTGTATATAATATTTTTCAAAATAAAAATTCATGCATTTGAGTCTTAACATGATCCGCGTATAAAAATGTAAATTACAGCCGCAAATAACAATAAAATTATTTGTCTCATTTAAAATTCTTACTAAAATTTCTAGAAACTCGTTAGATACCCTCACATTTTTATTGCGTAATTTTTTATTATTTTTTTCAGATCTATTGATATTATTTCTTCAAGTGAGCTTATCATTTTTCGAATTGACGTGAATTACATGTTTTAGTTTCATTATGCACAAATTATTTTCAAATAGTCAAAAGAAAAGTTCATAGAATACGTTTTTTGAGGAAAATTAATGTGTATTGTAATTCAGTTTCGTAATCGCTTTTTCTATAGCGCCATTTCGTTCCATGTTAAGAACTGATTAAACGATAATATTTATTTATTTATTTATTTATTATTATTTTGCTTCTCAATACCCTGAAGTCTTATACGAAAGAAAGCAACTAGAAGAATCATGCATTGTTGTGATCACAAGTTAAGATAAATAAGATTTATTATAAAATAAGATATTGCTCTCTACATCGGAATTTTGGGTCTCCTTCTCAATGCATGATTAAATATTTATACATTAATTAAAAAAGACTCTATAAAGAAGATATTATTTCACTTAAGTTATTCGAGGTTGAATAAAATATAAGTTAATTTAAGTATGCATATTAATTAAATAAAATTTAATTAAAATTTTAATTATTTTATAAAATTTTAATTAAAATATTAATTGAAAATTAATTTTAGTGTCGTACAGATTAAAACCTAAGGATAATTAGTTGACATCCAATGGATAAATTGTATTCATAAAAATAATGAAAAATAATTGAATATATACATAAATATCTGAATTATAAAAATAGAGTAGAATTCACATTACTTACAAAACTTCAAATTGCGATAATACTTAAAATGTGATTTTTGTATTATTTCTAAGGTTAATAGCAGTTGTTGTTTTTAAATATGAGAATCCAAAGAACTTCAAAGTATTAAACTTTATAGGATGTACAAATATTTAATTTAAAAACACTTTAAATAAATAATAAAAAAAGCACCCAAAGTTTACTAACGATAAAAGAAATATCTTCTCTACAAATAAATATATTAAATAAAAATAAATAATTACATAACAAATCTCTTTATTATGTATTGGTATTTCTTACTATATTAAGATATAAATAGAATTTCTCTTCAGACACATGAATCTACTAGGGAGGAATGCAAACTTCACGAAAAGAAAAAAGGGAAAAAAAACACGATGAAAAATTGCCACGGGAAATCGAACGTCAATATCATCTTCTCCAGGGACAGCTTTGCGAAGAAAAATGTAGTTTATGCAGTTCTTTTCAAAAGAAGATAAACAAAGTGAAAAACTAGAAAAACTTACAAATGAAGACCCATACTTAATGAACTTATCAAATTCGCGTTCAAGTTCTTAACTCTTAAATATTATGAAATAGAAAATAATTTATGTTTGGTGATTGTAGTAGAGTAGTGAAAAAAAATTAAAGTGGCGCTTTTGGATATTTTTATCTATTCAAAAATTTAGAAGTATTAAAAATAACTGCTGTTTTTTTTTTTAGTGATCTTAATGCAGCGTTTCTCAAAGTGTGGGGCGCGCCCTGCTAGGGACCGTGATAACCCTACAAGGGGAGCGCAAGTGTATCAAAAAATCAAAAATAGAAGATTTTTTTAAAAAATATGAATTTACTGAAAGTAAGTATAATAAAATACATTCTGACATAGTAAATAAAAAATACACATTTACACTAATATAATATAATAAAGTTATCAGTATGTACGATATATTTGATAATAAATTTATCAATAGTAAACGAAGGGCAATTTACACTGACTCCCATGGGATTGTCATACACAAAAATTATATTCACAATTTAATATTTATCTTTATAATTTTTGCAGTTATGGTATTAATTATTACACGATTATTAAATATATCATGAATGAGACAAGTTTACATCCATTTCAGAAGATGAAATTACTAAGCATCTTTATTCCGCTCAATCCGTTACTATATTGTTTCCCCAGCTGGTTTTATAGTTCTAAGGCAACTCATTAAATCCATCAGCAGATTCTTTCATAGCCAGATACGACAGGATAAAAGACTACTAATCTGAACTTAAGAATACAGACGTAAATTATTTCTCTAACAAATAGGACTAAATACACTACTCCCAACAATGTTATTGAAACAGGAATAACATACCCAAACTCATATGCCTTAATTCATCAAATTACGTTATTATTGCATTCAATACAATGTTATTGCATGTGGGAGGGAGGAAAACTATGATAGAAAATTGGGTCTCAAATACTGAATGTTTGAGAAGCACTGTAAGTAATTGAAATAGTTTAAAATGAAAGAATCTCAGTTGTTTTTCCCAACTAGATATTTAAGTGTGCATGTATTCATCATTTAAACTTTATCGTCCGGAAACATATGCAAATACTGTTGTTGATATGTCCAATTAAGTGTTTTTCGTGCACCGGAAGTGACGTCATACTTTGTTTTTCGTATTTTTCTCGTAAACTATGGATCGTACAGGAATTCTTCTTTGGGCAGTTTGTATGTACTCCCAACGAGGAATCTAGCTGTGCAGAGTTTATGCGGTCGTTTTGGGACTCCCTGTATTATAGGCAAGTATACGGAAGGTTAAAATTATATCCCAAAGTATTAATAGTTTTTGAATTAAATATTTAGTTATAACCATTATTTGAGTAAAATTTGGCGATTTAAGATTTGTTTTCACAAATACTTGTCAAAAATATTTTGCAAATATTTTACTTTTTTTTTTTTGTAAGTTAACATTATATGGAAATTCAATTAAAGAGAATCCATTTTTAGAAAACGTGAATAATATAATTTTTATAGTTCATTTAAAGCTAATTATACTAAAAGGAAATGTTGAATAAGCATGCATAATAATTTATTCTAACAGGAGTTTTTGAAATGCATGCATCTTAAATTAATATTTCATAATTTTGCTCCATATAAAATTTAAATTTAAATCCATTCCTGTGTAAAAAAAATATTGTTATATTTCTATAAAAACTATTTTCAGTTACTAAGAAATTAAGTTTAAGTTAGTTTTATTTGCATGATTTTAACCAATTTTTATTGAATCTTCAAATAAAATATTGTAATGTACAAAAGTTGAAATTCCACTGAATATTTACAAAAACTAATAGTAAAAAAAACTTTCTAATAACCACTTAGTACTGCATTAATTCAATACCAACACACGTCTGTTTTCTGAATTCTTAACCTGCAAGCTTGTTGCTTAAATATGATTACACTTAATTAGAAGAAAGTTCATCAAACATGGAAATCCGAAGTTGTCAAAATTTATTTCAATTCATAAGTGTTAAATCATTCCTAAACACATACACCATGCGCGTGCTGTTTATCACAAAGCTACTAGATTGCTAGGTGTATTAAATTCTTGCCTTTTCGACTTATTTGACTACAATATATTGGATATATAAAAAATAATCACGATTACAATAGTAGTAAAATATCAAACCTTGTACCAAAAATTAAATAAAAAGAATATTACGTAGAATATCATCATGCAATATGAAAAATCCACAGACATTTTATATGAAGAAAAATACGATCAGAACTTTATTTGCAGAAAAAATATAAAAAAAATTTTTCTTGATAGAAAAGAAAAAGGCCTAAAGGTACTACTGAATAGATAATGTGAAAAAAATATAAGGGTATAGTGCATTTTTGCGAAATTCTTATCTGATAGATTCTTTTGTGATACTTAAAGGTATTAAAAACAATCATGCAGTTAGAAAATAATGTATATGTAAGTTTGTGTATAACTCATAATATACATAATATTTACTTATGTTATGGACTATTTGAAGAGTTCAAAATACGTATAGATTTTTTTTAAATAATATGCGCGTAAAACAGAGAATACCTAACGTTAATAGTAAAAGGAGAACTAAAAGTATAAAATGCAGTTAAAATATAATATTCAATTAAAATTAGTTTTTATTACGAAAGAGAAATTTAAAAGTAATTAGAACAAATTTCTTAGGAAGATTAAAAAGTTATTTTTTTATAATTGATTTATTTAGGTATATTGAAAAAAGAATTACATATTTAATAGTAATTTGTGTTTCTTGTTGGAGTTCTAAAAAATATTGACCATAAAATACAGCAAAAAATATTCCCGAAGTTAAAATATGCTGAAAAAATTGGCTAATGATTCTACATGAAAATAAATTTATAGGTTTTTTTCTAACCAAATAATAAAGATGATTAAAATTATTCGTTGTAATACAAAGAAGTATTCGTAGTAATAGTAAGAAGTCGTTTAGCAGGATGTATCTTTTTGCAAGATATAAAATATATATTTGGAAAGACTTACTCTCAATATTATTTCCAGTTACTCTTTTTCACATACTCATGCATACTCAGTTACATTCAGTTACTCAGCATACATTCAGTTATTTTTTTTAAATATGTACGAATTTTATTGAATTGTAGAAATTATTTTGAAAAATTTGATGATGCAGTCACTTACACGAAGTTTCCAATTTTCAAATTATGTTTTAAACAGAAAATGGCATTCGCATATTACATTTGAACCTGCAATAACAACGCGGCTAAATATTATTCGAGCTTAAATACACTCATACACACACAACTAAAGAGTTATAAATAGTTGACAGCATTTCAGAGATTGTGACAAGTGAGGGATTATTCAAGATTTTTAACTGCGAGTATATTAAAGGATAGATGAATAGGCTTGATGACTTATGAGTGTTTGCACTGTCGGTACACAAGTCTCTTTACTGGAGGTTGTTTTTACATACCCTTGTTACGCAATTGCTCATGTCTTCATGTATGAATTACTTTGTTAAAGACATGGAAATAATTATTCTCTTATTTAAAATGACAGACATTAGCGTGTATGAAAAACAATACATTATGCATGTTCAACGTGTCTTAAAATTTGCACAGTCACTAAATAGTTGTTGTCAATAGCTAAGTAATCCTCTTGTTTTGATGAGAATTGTTTATCTGTTTTCTCTGTAAAAACAATGTTTTATTTTACCATTTTAAAATGGCCTATGTTTTTTATAATTGCATTGTAGTTTCTTTGTATTTATGAATACAAATTGTTAATAACGCATAAAAAGATTTAAAGTTAAATTCTATGCTCAGTTTTTTGTAACAACATATTAAAAAATTTTAATAATGTAATTTTGTTTTTTAAAAAAAAGGAAAAAAGTATTATATTTTTGCATTAATGGAATTTCTAATATTTTTTCATTTTGTGATTTTAAAATTTGAAGTAAAAATATTAATAATTCTGAATAAATTAAAATTATACATTAAAATGAATCATATTCAAAGATATTACTCCTAAAGTAGTAACTGCATTGATTTATCGACATTCTTAACACCTGCTAATCTTCAGAAGATTTATTGTGTTTATATATAAATCTAATATGCCTTTTAACTAAATTTTAATTTGTTTTTAACAGAGCATCCAACTCTTAGCATAGATGGTAATTTTCCCAATTTATTCAAATTATTAGGAAAAAAATGTAGTACTATAACTTGTTTACATAGCTTTAAGATATTAATAGACTCTAAATTTTACTTTAAAACTCAAATATGTCTGAACAGGTTCACATTTTAATACTAAATAAATTTACTATCAACGTACTTTTAAAATTTTCCGTGGGATTTCATTTAGTTGAAGAAATGAATAGAATATACATATAAATCGGAATAGTATGATATAATTAAATTGATGTAAAAAAAAACTGAAAAGATATTTATATAGACCAATTAATGCAATACTACTAAATGTTGATTTTACAAATAGTATATATTAAATGAATAGTTTTTTATTGAATATTCAAAGATAGTTAATTTTAACTAAAAATTCAAGAATCTATGAACTTCTTTAGAAACGTACACACAACCCAAACTGACAGATAAATAACGAAAATATTTGGTACGTGGACCATTTATATAGTTTAAATTCGTAAAAAATAAGAATAGGTAATATATATGCGAGAGTTTAACTGATGTTTTAAGCAGAACTTATAGAGAAAAACAACTATATATATATATATATATGTAACATGCTAATTCAATGTAGAGAAGTAAAATGTTCACGAAAAAAGAAAGGAATATTTAAAAAAAAGTTTTAAAATGATGGAGTACTCCGAACTAAAACTAAAATGAAATATTTGCCATCGCATATCAAAGACAACATTTCTTTTCAACACCTATTTTGAATAAACTTATCACAAACCCGCAGCTGTATTCATTTGTTTGTTTCTTCTCCTTCGAAATCAATTTGGTTCTTGAAGGTTTTTGATATTCATTCGGAATTTTCAATTACTGCTTATATGTGTGTTTACAGTGTAAAAAACGTTCTTCCAAAACAAATACCTTAAAATATTTTTTTGAAATCTTCTGAATAAGGATGAATGTATGAAAATTACACATGAAGTGCTTGAAAAAAAATAAACTAACAAAATGAAATTGTTTTTCGCTTTTATTCTAAAATGAAAAGGTAACAGCTTCTTTAGCATCAGCAAATACAAATGAAGGGTAAAATATATGCTTCAGGCTATGATATATACCTATATGTAAAAAATTAAAAGAGATTTTAAGAAATATTTTAGAAGAACGCATATTTGTTTGCCATTCATTATACTTTTGTATTATTCTTCAAGTAAACTGATGAATAGCTTGAAGGATAATGGAGAAAAATTAGTAATTTATTTTTAATGTTGCTCCATTTCAAGAGAGAAGTGTATAAAGAAGGTTAAAATACTATTTGGTTCTTTTTTTTAAATATACACTTTCACTTGGTATTATTTTATTAATTATATTTGTGTATATTACTATAAAAATATATGCTTAGAAAAGTTTAGTTTTAGTATAGACTTACATGAGTAAATATTTTAAATAAAACCTGTTCCACATTAATAATATGTTGTCAAACATTCTTTAAAATAATTTACATGCATTTAAAGTACCGTAAATTCCAGCGTATAACGCTTACCGTCGTATGACGTGCACCGATACTTTCAAGGTGCAGTTTTTAATTTTTACGTACAACGCACACCCACCTTATTACTAAAAAACCTAAAATGTACTCACGTAATGCTCTTATATTTCGAAATTTTTTCCAGGTATTACACCAAGTTTTAGAAAAAAATAGTATACTTTTAGAAATACAGCCCTTTAAGTTAATAAAGAAAGTCATTTCTTTTAAATAAACAGAATTTATATATATGAAGATGTCTAATTATTTTTTCTTATGCTCGATTTTTTTTATTTTTAAAGCTGTCCTTTTTATACCTGGCGTATAAAGCGCACCCGTAAATTCCGATTTCATTTTATGTGTTAAAAGTTCGCGTTATACGCCGGATTTTACGGTAAATGTGTATTATTTGAATCACTGCATGCAAATTTTCAGTATACTTCAATAATGGTTTAATATTGGAAATTTTATATTTATTTTGATCTAACTGAGGTGAAAATACATACAATTACGTTTACTATAAAGGTATACATTTAAGTATATAAACACAAAGCCATTATTTCTTCTATCACTTATCATTTATTTTCTTAACTATATAAGCATATAAGAAATACTACTGGAAATAAAAAATAAAATCTTAACTTCCGCCAAGGGACTATTTATGAAATTTTTATAGTGAAGACATTTATATATATATATATAAAGACGTATTCCTTATATAAAAATATTGTTCCTTTTTTAATTGTAAATTAATATTGTAGTTAATTAACCTAATATAAATTGTAAATTAATATTAGTAGTATGTTTCGATTATACAAAAGTATAATTTTGAAGAAAAATAAAAAATAAACCATTTGATCTACTTATTTAATAATATAACAAACATATATCCCTATTTAAAGCTAAAAATTTAATTCCCACCTTACATACTTTATATTACTTCGCAATAGTTTCAAATATTCCTCATATTTAACATAATTTTTATGAATGACAAAAAATAAGTAAAATATTACAATTCCGCTTAATTTAATTTTCCTAAGTATTTAAAAGCAACTCTTGTAGTTTTTGAAAACCTACTCATAAAAAATAACTTTTTTTAAATTTGAAAACTCTCGTTTGGATTTAAACTAATATAAGTCGTTTCAAAAATCAAAGTAATATTTTGATGTTATACATTTTGTTGTTTATTTACATAGTGAAAATTGAACGAGACATATAAATCGAAATTAATATTTATTAAATCAGGAAAATTTCTTTAAATTAGATTGCAAAACACACGGTATATTGTTTAAGATATGTGACTAACTTCGGAGTACTTTTTTGAAATATATAAATTTTCAACTAAAATAACATTTTTTTTATTTGAAATGGACCATAAAACTAGGATTTCAAATATAATTTCCACAAAATTATAAATAATTTAGGTTATGTTGGTAATTTTGAATGAAATTTTAGTGAAAATTTGCAGTTACGGTAAACTTTGTACTGAATGTTTTAATTAATATATTCGAATAATATTTACACGGGTCATAAATTACATTATTATCTGTGCCTAGAGCTGTAATATTTTTAATACTTTTTAAAGTTTTTAAAACATGTTAATTTATATGCAAGAACTCATTTTTAAAAAAACAAAATAATTAATGTTATTTTTTTCTCAAAAAGGGCAATTAAATGCATAAAACTATACACAGAAATTATATTACAGTCTATAATACAGAAAAAATTAAATAAAACACGTTTTGAAAATTTCATTTTAATATCTTAAAAAGAATTCCTGTAGTGAACGTTACCGTGAAGCAAAAAATAGAAAAACTTAGTTTCTCAGAAAATGCATTTGAATACAATAAGAAAAATTTTTCTGTGCATTTTTAAACTTACCATATTTATAGCTCAAGCTCTCTTTAGCTTCATTGTAACTAATTCAGACTTTTTTTTCTTACTCTTTTGCTGTTTTCTGGAGAGTTTTATAGACTATAACAATTGTAGTTTTTAATTGAAATTTTGATGAAAAATTGCAGTTACGATCCTTTAGACAAAATTCTATTGAATGTATTCAGATAGTATTTTTACAGTACATAAATAATATATTTATGTGTATTAGGAATTAAAAGATTTATAATACTTTTAAAAGTTTTTTAAATATGTCAAATTTTATACAAAAACTCGATTTTTTTTAAAAAAAATATGATTTTTTTTTAATAAAAAAACAATAAAGTACGTACATATATACACATAGATTAGATTTGGATTATAACACACATAGAGCAAAACAAAAAAAATTCTGAAAATTTCAATTTAATATCTTAAAATTATTTTGTGTAGTGATCTGATTCCGGTTATGTAAACTCCATTTCCGGTTTACTAGTTTTGCTATAACTTTACTTTTTAGCATCGTAGAAACAAAACTAGAGTGTTTCTGGAATTTTAAGTGTATGAGCTAAAAAATAAAAACATAAAACAAATTTCAAAAATTTTCACCCGAACTGCAAATTTTGGGTAGTCATATGTATATCTTTATAAACTTATTATTGTTAAAATTTGTTTTTAATTAAAATGCAGTAAATTATTGAGAAAAAATTATTAAATAATTGAAATCTGGATTTTTTTAAAAAAATATTTTAAAGACACTTCTTAAGAATTACTTTTTTTCGGAAAGTTTATATGAAGGAGTTCTAAAGACGAATACACTCTGTTTACTATTGCTAGTTCTAAAAATACAATTTAAATCCTGAGAAAGAATAAAAACTAAATGAAAATACAAAAACTAAGTCAAGCTAAATATTTATCAATTTTTTTCTGATTTCCTATTTCTAAATGATGTCCATAATAAAAGACAAACTCTTTTATTACAGTGTAAGAAATTTTTCCCCTAAGAATAAAATGATGCGATCTCATCACATTTCGGCAAGATAAAGTTCTTTGGTTAGAGAACAAAAAATATTATATATATATATATAGCTCTTTAGCGGTAAACACATTGACAATTAATTCCCACGTGAGCAATGCATCAATAACAAGTGTCCGCAAGAAAAAAGCATAGCATAAGAAAGAAAGTGCTATGGGTAAAATACTAGGCTTTTTAAAAAAGCAAATTAATAAAATCAAAAGAAAAAATTATTTATTTTATATAAAAATACAAATTTTTCAAACTTGAAGACTGAGTTTGCATTCCCATGCATCCATGTAATAAGTTATCTGAGAACTTAGCCTCGTCTTATTTTTAATGCAATTAAAAATTAATCTTTATTGCGAACATCATGACATAGTGTTCTAGAACTTCTATATATAATTACTCCCTTAATGTAAGAATCGAATAAATTTGTTTTGTCTTTTCCCACTTCCTCAAATGTAATTGATAAATTTAAGGTATCCGATTACGTCGGAAGTTTTTCTTAAAAACTGCAAAATGTTACAATTTATTGAATTATAAAATTCATATTTCTTAATAACAAACAAAATTTCAGTTAAAATTAAAATTGGAACATATTTTTAATATATTTAAAAATTTTACAGAAATTTTAATAAAATTTTAATATTTTTTCAAAAACTCCTACCTTGTAAAAAATCTACATATTTTAATATTTTTATTGCAATATACTTCTTGATTGTCTAACTAGAGAATGGCCTACTATACTTAAGTTTTTTAATTTGAGTCAAAAGTTTTAATGAATCGAACTTACTAATTTCAAATTCCGACAAATTTTTTTCTTATTCTTAGTAAAAATATGATCAATAATAATACTAATTATAATTATTTTACTAAGATCTTAGATCATTATCTAGAATATATATTCAAAAACACTTGTACAAAGTTTCACTTATGTACCTTCATTATATTTTTAGATATGATGTTTGGAGTTATGACATTTTATCACAAAAAAAAAGCTTTGAGAAAAACACATTTAAAAAATTTAAAAAGAGATAACTATTTTAAAAATGTATAAAATTACTTAAAAGCTCTCAGATGTATAAGTTACACCTTCATACTTCTCAGAACTCAAAATGTTTCTCTTTTTAAGTGCTCGAATTTTTTTCTGGTTATTTTTGTACTTGGCAAAGAGTGTCTTTTTGAGTCCTTGATACAAGTTTTATCGACTGATTCATAGCCTCGTATAGTGTCGGACCCAATTTGTATGTCTAAAGCTTCTAACACTGACAATAGCCCCATAAGACCTTTGTTATAGTTTATTACTGCTATATGAGATTCCAAAGAAAATGTTTGTAATTCTACAAATATCTTTTTTGGAATAGCGTTCTATATGCATCTGTTTCCCGTGAGGGTATTTCATCAAAAGGTTTTGGTCACATAGCTGAAGATAAGTGGGTTTTATTTTGTTTATTACATTCTGGGAAGACCAGCATGTTTGTCTAAAAACACTTTACCAGCAGGAGTTAATCACACCAGCTCTCGGATCCCACTGTACATTGACCATGCATGGGATTGCTTTTACTGTAACAACAATGATAAAAGGCTGCAATCACAACCCGTTGCATTTCTTCCAAATCACCAGTGTTGCTCCTAATTGCAATCCCATAATAATTTTGAATTTTGTCAATGAGTGTGTCGGAAAGTTTGCCCCTACCCCCAAGTCTTTTTTCCTTAGTTTTTAAGATTCTCGATTTACTTCCCACTTTCTTTTGAATGTGACCTATACACTCGTATTTTGTGACAATGTCAATTCCATAAATATCTTTGACAGCTAAATGACTCTTTGAATCACCTGCACCATAAAATTCCACATATTCAAGTTTCCTGGTCTCAAGGGAACGCTCGAACAATCTATATGCACCGACAAAGTCCATGCTTCCAGCTGATCCCTGATGATTGTCCGAACATTGGTGTTTGTTCATGCGTTTACATTTTCCTGTAAAACCCTTTGATCTGTTACAAATTCTGCACCACCTCTAGATCAGTTCTACATCCAGAACTTTACCTGTATCAATTGATAGAACAGCGACATAACCATTCATTGACGAATGGCCTCGTCTTTGCCACGTACCATCAACTGAAACGCCACATTCCGCAACATCTCACGTAGTGTTTTTCAGTTTTCTTACTTCATCAGAAGTGTCCGTCATTACATTTTTTGATACGACAGAAGCAACATTCAATAATTTTTTTTCACAAGACCTGTATGCAGCTTTTGATAGTAAAGGAATGTTTAAACTGGCACACAGTTTCTTTGAATATGAATGGCCCCTTCCAATTTTCCTCATTCCTTCACAAACTGCAAATTTATGTTGCTCATTTTATTTGTTTTTCTTGCTGTTTGAAAAGCATGAACAAACATACAGTTTTTACACTTCAAAGTCATACCTGAAGATAAATTTAAAATCGAATCTCTTCTGTCAACTGAAGATTCACAGTCAAACAGGAGGGACAACACAAACAACTGATCACACTTTGAAGTATTTGAACATCAAAGATTCGATGTCTTGACATTTTATCATCTTTAGATGCAATATTTTCTGTAGAGACACATGTAGTACTCATCTTCTGCTCATTAACAGTTGATACATTCAACGGTTTGTTTCATTCGGTGTAACGATTGCCAGTAAAGTTTTGTTTGTGTGAAAGAGATTTATTCTTGTGATTTCCCATCTCAAATGAAAAGCAGATTGTTTTAAGTAGTATTAAAATATTATAAATGTTAAAATAAGTGAAAAATCCAGAAATAACACAAGCAAAATGATTCGAGAAAGCCACATCAAAAACGTAAACAAACAATACATTCAAATGAAAACAGAATGATCGTTGTCACATTTTCTTAAACTTTATTCAATACTAAAATGATTGGGCTAAAAGATAGATGATTCTGCAAGTAAAATTATTCATTTCAGATGAAAAATTGCATGAAAATATACAAAATACGACTTTCGGTTTCGAAATAGCAATTTCCAGTTGTTTTCCATGAATGTGACTTGTTTTAAAATTGCCATAACTTTTTTTTTAATTTTCGTACAAATTAAATCTAAATAATGAGTTAAACGCGTACAAATATTTGACCGTAATCTTTTCAAAAATTCATAACAAGGAATGTTAGATAACTTTAAGTATATGCGCTCATTGCCTTCCTGATGATATACAGCTCGCGAATTTCAAAGATGATAGAAATGCAAAACTGCTTAATAGGAAATGAACATCACGTTATATGTGGAAAAAGAAATGGGTTCTCATTCGTATATATAAATTAAAGATACGCTATGATAGATCTGTTCTCTCAATTTTGAATATATATATAAATATATATATATATATATATATATACACATATATATGTATGTATATATATATATATATATATATATATATATAGGTTGGCGCCATCAAACTAGTTTAACCCCACTTAAACTAGTTTGTAAGTCCGAGGTTGCACTTGAATATTTATTAATTTTATCCTATACAATTTTAATTTCGATTGAAAACGTTGATATTCATTATTTTTATTCGCCATTGATATTTTGAAAGGGGATGTCAAACTCTAGGATTCATATGATTTCGAACATTTGCTTATTTATATTTGTGTGATGTATTTATATATATTTAAATGTATATAATTATTCATATATTCTTTTGTAAATACTCCCACAACAACAGGTTCAGAAAAGCAATTTCTCATTGCTTCCTCTGCCAAAATTAAAATTACTTTTTACATAGTTCACGCTTTCTAACAAGCGTTATTTAATATTTTATCAATTTGCAAATGTCAAGATTTTACACAACCAGACAATTAATAACAATCAAAATGCATCTCTTTCGACATCCCGATGTGATGGCATTGTGTAACTTTTTAAATATTTACAATATATATAATATTTTCAATTTAATTTGTTGACGACAGATTTAACTCATTTCATGAATGACATTTCTTTGAATTGTTTATTAAGTTTAAGTTGTTTTTTTTTTATAATATTATAAGTTGTATCACACACAAAATAGAATCGACATCTATACCATTTCAGATGTTTAATTTCTCCCTAATTTATGTTGTAAGATTTTACTTATTGTTGATTTTTAGGTAATTCCATAGTCGGCTTTCGAGACTTAAAAGAAGGAGCATGGCACAATCAATTTATGTTACATTTTAAAATATAAAATAATTATCTAAAATATAATTTAACATTTTATATACTTTTTATAAAATAAATTTATAAAATTGTAGAAATAAATAAATAAAATTAAAAATTAAAACAAAAAACTGATCGTGCGACTCAAACTGATGCCGAACGAGTGGTAACGAGCTACTTTATCAACCATGCCACCGGGTTGCTGGAAATAGTTACAACTTTATTGTATAAAAGCTAAGCATGAATTTCGAAGGCTATTTTCTTCGAAGGGACTGGCCATTCGGCGGAATTACAATGAGGGTTGAACATCCTAAAGAAGTACTACTATTGCAAAAAGTCTCATCCCCAAATGAATTTTCTTAGTCGTGCCCTTCCCTTGTGAGAAAATATCGCTGAAAATTTCTCGATTGACGAATCAATTACGGAAATATTTTGAACTAAAATGCAAACCACTTTGTTTGGTGGCGTGCCCAAAATATTTTGTCGCGTGCCATTGTTTCGCCATCCCCTCCCTAGTTGGCTGATGCTGGTGGATTGTCAGACCCTACAAATGAGGCACGAGGCTCTCAGTCGTGTCAGTCTATTATCTCAATGAACCAATTGAGTTGGGATGAAGACGATGAATGCCTTGTGCAGATCCGCAACACTTACCAATCAGATATTATTGAGGACGTGAATCTCGCCCAGGGGATTAAGGGGTTAGCTCGAAAGGTGACGATGATCTACTGCATTATCCTCCACATCGGTTTCTACTTCTTCAAACACACGTGTAAGAGGTTATGGGAGCAGACGCACCCCAAGGATCAAGATAAAGAAAATTAGATTACCTTTTGAAGTCGGAGTGATGGAGTCTGGGACAGCCGCTCGAGTGATTTGATCGAAGACAACACCAGCGAAAGGGGTTGCTGCGACAACTGCACCCGAGAGACGATCCTCTGAAGATCTAAGAACATAGAATCGAATTTAAACTTTTCCCTGGTGAAAGGCTGTGAAGATAAGCACAATTAAAAATAAATTTAATTCTTTTTTTAATTATTTTATAAAAAAATGCATTTTTATAAAATAATTTTAAAAAAAGAATAGCTATCTGACCAATAGCTGTGTGATCCCTCTTGCTACTAGGTAATGAAGTAATTTCAGGGTTCACTCAACTACAATGGTTTTTTTTCATTTGTAATAATTTAATCATTTAAAATTAAATTAAATTATATCACTGCATTACGAGATCTATTAAAGGGGCACTCCTTTTATGAAACACATAACTCTAGTCTTTATTTCAAATATATAAATATCAACTTCAAATATATCTCAATTTACCAAATGTTTTATTTATGTAAACATAAGCATAGAATAAATTATTCCAAAGTAAAGAAGTTCCCACAAGCCCATATTTTCAAGCTAATATATATATTTTTTTGTGAGGCCCGATTTATGTTTCTTAAAAGATGTCATTTAGATGCCCTATTTTCATTCCATTACATGTCACACATGTCCTTAATTGACCACTGAAAGCTTATCATGCCTTTAGTCACACTAAAAATCTCTCTCAGCAGATCGATCAGATAGGTGTAGTAGGTAGCGGAAGTAGTGGGTGGAGAATTGATGATGACGGACCCTACAAAAGGAACACTTGAGATAGATTTCTATTCCCCTAAGCGACAAATACTTGTTCGACAGTAAACAATCTTCTGATAAAATACATAAATTCGTGGTGGTTGACGGAAGTTAATAGAATGTATATCTTTTTTTTCCCGGAAACTTCTTCCCGAGTGCAGTCATGTATGTTTTCACTTGTAACATGGGCCCCTGGAGAAACGGGAATAAAAAGTTCACCAAAGAATATCATTCTTAAAACAGTTCTTTCTGAAAACTCAAGGAATATATTTTTTCACACAAGTTTACATATTTTGATTGATTTACTATAAGGTTGCTAAATTTTCTATTGAACTGGAAGAAGAATAAGCTCATTTGATTCTATTGTTTATTAAGTGTGGAGATGGTTAAGCATAAATATCCGTTTTTAGTAGAAAGCAATTATAGTCATATTAAATGAATTGTTTTTCTCTAAATATTGTATTTCTAAAATTCTGAAGTTATTAGTATCAGTGAAATGCTAGGATGATATAAAATAGGAGTATGTAGTAAATATATAGAGAGCAAATTGAAGGGTGTGCGACTAATTGTATCACATATCTTTTCTGCATTCATGTGTTTTTCGAATGCTGTGAATTTTTCCTTACAAAAATTATTCCGTGCCGTGTTGTGCTTTATTTAAGAGATTTTAACAATATTTTCGCATTTAATGTTTTCTTAAAAAGGTAATTGCGACATTTTCTAAAATACACTCTATATAAAAAAGCAACAATCAGAAAAATGCTTATAAAAAATTTAAGCAATTTATTTAATTGCAGTGAAATTTTCCCAGGTTGTTGAATATGAATTTAAGCAATGCCACACAAAATTTTAAAAAATATTTTTCTTTTAAATAACCAGTATTAATAATGTCCATAACGTGCTAAAAATCTATAGTCGCAGAAATTAATAAAGGAGTGTGACCACCTCTCATACAAAAGCACAGGCTTGACATCTACGATTCATACCTGCAAGCAGGTCTTCAATAACACTTCGTGGGATCTGTAACCATTCTTATTAATGACATACTGGCAAGTCATGAAAACTTAGAAGAGGATTTCACAGAACAGAAAGGGACGTCTCTCGAGGATGTTCAAGCCTTGCTTAATTGGATTCAAATCGTATGTACATGCTGTCCATTACATTTTAAGTAGACTTCCCTTTCCACGTTTTGTTGACAACGTAAACTCTATACACTCATGCGTTATCGTTCCATAAACATGACATCAGGACCATGGTTGACAAATTTGGACTAAGATATTAGTCGAGAATTACATATCGTTAACTACTTACTGTCAATAAAACGAATTAAACATGTGATCATCTTAATCACCTATTCATATCGTTGTCCAATCCAGGACACAAGCCCAATTACAGATGGGTCTTTCAGTGACAAAGTGGGCTAGAGACCGATTTCCCCAGATTCGTTTCTGTGGGGAATCGTTGTATATACTAAATTGGAGTTCATCGGGGAACAGCCCATTAATGTGCTGCCCAATGTATATGATGCAGAACCCACTGTAACCAAGTCTTCTATGAGACGACGTCAATGGCATCCAAACTTAAAATCATCTGGAATGCAGATGACTTCCTTTCGTATAGCCGTTTACAAACAGGTTGTCAGGATAGGACTATCCCTGATGACATCACAACATTTAAATAAATTTGGCCAGTTTAACCCATCTGATAACACCGAACTTGCAGGTACATATAATGGTCCCATTGGGTGGTTGTAATCCTAGAACATCCACTACCAGTTTTTTATGACAATGCATGTTCATGCTGATAGTGATTTCGCAAACGGCTGTTGATCGAATAACATCAGTCGCGGGCAATCTCCGATGCCCGTTACTCTGAATGGATCTGTCCGTTTGTATACCAGTGTATGTCTTATTCAGAGATCATCAAAGGCTCCTTTTAAGAACATCGGAACAAAAAATGAAAAAATATGCACTAAATAAATATAATATTCAACACAACTGAAGAAGTAGCAATTAGTGGAATAAACCTGTTTTTAGATATATCGTATTTTACACCCAAGTATGTGGTATTGCAAATAGTATTTTACTGCAAAACTACGTTCATTGTAATGTACATATGCAAATTTTGTTACTGTAATCTTTTGTTCTCGAGATATGCTCATGTAACTGCTTGTTGATTCCATGCTTGTAAGCAATTCAAATTTTTACAGAAGCATACTTATGCATTCAGTGGAAATCTCTTAGCAAATCAATTTTATTTCATAATTTAGCTACATTAAAATTTTCAAGTGAAATTTAAAAATATATATACAAAGCATTGTATGGGTTCATAAAGTATACATTTAAAATCACGATTTATTGAAAAAGTATTTTTGTTTAATTAATTAAAAATTGTTTTCTCTCATTCGGTATTGTGTACAATTATTCATTAATTTTTAATTTTAAATCTAGGGAACAAAAATATTGCACACGCAAATTCAATTAAATAAATTTTCCAAATGTAGTTTTAGTATTAGATATTAGAACAAATAACACGCTTGGTCTTTTTCTTAAAAAGAAAAATGAAATTTCATTTCTAAAAGATATTTTTTGTATGATGCGTTCACTAACGTCACAATAAATTAACGATTAAACCTTATAAATGACTATATTTATATAAAGTATTTTTTTTCAAATCTAAAAAAAATTATTCCCAGTTTTTTTTTCTACATAGATTAAAGAAAACTTAAATATTTTATAAGTATTTCAAAGCATATTATGTTTTGACATTACATAATTCTGATTTAATATAGTTAACTGCATATTATTTTATTATGATATTGCATCTTTAAGCAAAATTTATCTTACCCAACTTTTAAATATAAGAATCCCAATATATTATATAAATTTAATAAATGATGCAATATAATGCATGCAACTTAAAATAGGAAGGGAAATGTTATTTAGTAATAAAATTTGCTTATTCCGTTTTATCGCATTCAAACTTGACGCAATTACAGTGTATTTAGGGATAAAACTTGATATGCCTAACTCTTTAACCAAATTAATATACGTCTGCGATATTTCATGAGATATTAGATACATGATGAAAGGGGAAATTTTATATATGAAGCAAATTAACTATTACATTACTCAAAATTATTTACGACAGTTTAAAATAATTATTGGAGCTTATGTTCTATGAAGGGAAGGTTACATGAAGATATATTATAAATTTATGATTTATAATTCCATAAATTTATGATTTAATTACTTTACATGAGAAAAGACAGGTAACAGTAAATTTTCCTTAAATAAAGGTTAGCTACCTTATAAAAGAAAACAGTAACGCTACGCAAATTTTTAAGTTAAGAATATTTACAACATAACTTCATCTAATGTCTAATTATCTGCAATTTTAGTAAGCATTTTGTTCAGTAAAAAAACTTTATTTCAAGTACTTTGACGATTAATTTTATCATAAAAATGAGTAAAATAAGGAAAAAACTGAGAAATAGTATAATTTTTTTGGTCTTACAATAAATACAAATTCTTTCTCATTTTAAAACTTATTTCTCTAAATGTTACGATTATATATGATGTATAATTATAAAAATAAACCAAACTCCGTAATTTTTAAGTAAATTTAAGTATTTTTGTGGAATGTTTTTGACAGCTCAAAATTTATTCATGGATATAGATTCTCAGTTTAATTGTTTTCCTGTATATTTTATCGGAAAAATCATTTTTATCTCGTGTTCCTATGTATAGCTTTTATGAAAAAATCTTCCAATAAACAAAAATAGTTCATACGCGATTTGTGTTGCGACTGATATTGTCAGTTACTTTAAAAATTACAATATCTTAATCCGCTTATACATTAACAATTATACCTATTTACCTCTTTTATTTTTTAAGAAACAAACAAATATTGCTTTAATCCAGCGATTCGCAAAATATTGTTCGTTCTCCCTTGGGGGGGGCATGGTAAACCAAGGTAGGGTGTATGACATATAGAA
>BMAO01022432.1:0-19408 GCA_019973975.1 Trichonephila clavata | reverse complement strand
AGCATTCACATGGGTAATAACGACTACTTACAGGAAAAATACTGTTATTATCATTAAAGTTTAAAAGCTATCCTAAATGCTGAAATATTATAAATCTGAAGTTCAATGCCCTTTTTCTCTCAATTTAAAATTATGTAATTAATAAAAACTATATATAAATAACGCGACATTTCTTGTTTAAATTATGGGCAAGAAAACCCTAGTTGAAATAATCATTGAAGACGTGCGAGAGTTTTACGGAAGGTGATTTCTTATGCGATGGATGCAATATGGATAATAATATAATGGATATAATAATGTTATATATTATGTTTTTAATTATATAATTAAAGTAAAACAAAACTATGAATCTCTCTCTTTGAAAAATCTAGGGATTACTTTATGGGATACGTATGACAGCTTGTTTTTATTCTCAAAACTTATTTTTAAAAATTTAGGAAACAATATTGTTTTATTAAAACTGCATGTAATACATCAAAGCATATCAAATGCCAATCGAATGAAAGTTTTTCTGATATTATAGTATGATGGTAAGTCGGAAATAAGTTTCTAATGTCGACTGTGGTCGTGTGTATGAAAGTCAAAACCTAGAATGAAACATAAAATATAAGACATAACTTTACTTTTCCGACAAGTACATTGAGACATTTATCATACCACTTCATAAGCTTCAAAAAGCCTTCCAGGAAAAAATCGGGGCTTTCCCATACGGAAGAAGCATTTCTATGTTTGTTTGACTTCATCATTACTTCCAAAGCGCTTTCAGGCTAGATTATTCTTCAAAGCCGGAATCAGATCAGGACTGTATGGTGGATGGTGTAAATGCTCCCAGCCAATGGTTGCAAAATGGTTTTGCGTTGCCGTTGCCGAGTGCGGTCTTACATTGTCATCCAACAGCAGAACACTAGATTTAAGAAGTCCAGGACACATTTTTCGAATAACCTCTTTCAATTTCGCCTGGGTGGTCACAGTACCGCGTAGTATTAATGATTTCAACCTCCAAAAAGTTCAAGCAAAATAAACGCTTCTTCTGTATGCAAAGCCCTGAGTTTTCCTACATGGTTCTTTGAAGCTTATGAAGTGGTATGACGAACTTCTAAATGTACTTGGTACTTATGTGGAAAGATCTTAATGTCTCATTAGATCCTTGGAATTTTCATATTCAATTCTTATCACAGTCGACAGGGGAAACTTATTTTCCGACTTATTATCGTATTAAATGGTAGTAAGAAAACCAGTTTTATTTCTGTATTGTATTAAAAATTAAGGAAAAACTGGATATAGTACTAATTTCTTGTACTGTGCATCGGAATATTTTTTTTAAAATTATTAATGAGATTTATCTGAATTATAATTCAAAATTACAAATTCAGAGCAAATCACGAAATTATTTTTCAACATATATCATAGTTTTGATATTGTTCCTCCAACAAACTGTATGAATATTACAACTAAGTAATAATGTAATTGAAAAAATTGTATTTAAAATTTTGTAGAAAGAAAGCATGAAAATATCTAATGATATGTAACCAACAAATACATTTGCACAAAATGAGCATATAATGGAAGCATTTTACTGTAGTTGTTACTTTATTAATTTTATCCAATTGTTACAAACTCGTCAAGAACAAGTTATGTTTCAAATTCTAGGTAATTTTCCAGGAGATGGATACATGAGATCATAAGCGCTCAAAGAGCAAATGAGATTAAGATTCCTTCATAAATATGTATGCTGACCCAGTTGGGGGTTATTCTTATTCAATCAATATACATTTCTAGACTGGAAAATTTATTAAGACCTGAATACATTTCTAAACTTTGCTTATTCTTTTTTTTATTGTTTAATGTACTCGTTGCACCTCAAACTCTACTTGTATACTGTACAAATTTATACGAGAGAAAAAATTAAATAATTGAATTCTTCACATTCGCTTACCTTATTTATTTGAAAGATTGTACGCGATATGAGATTGATAAAAGTACTGAATATTACCCAAATATATTACCAAAGAAAAAATATACATTTTAAACATTAATTCTTTCAAGAAAATTAGATTTTTATTTACAGATATATGGCCTTGAAGAAATATGATAATTATGAGCATGTGTGTATGTGTATTTTCTTACTTAAACTCCTTTCAATGGAATGCTAACGCGAATGTGATGCATAATACCTTACATTTAAAAATAAATATTGTACAATAGGAAATCCGTTATAAATAATACAAACAATTTAAAAAATATAAAGAAATAAATACAAATAATAATAATCTTTTTTTTTTCAGAGAAATAATTTAGAATACTGAAATCTTTTGTGCATAAGATTGTAATGAAACCCTCACAAACTCTATAACCAACCCCGAGAATGCACACAAAGAATATTTTGATTCGGATCAAATTAGTGGTAGATGTAGAATCAACTTAAACTATCAGAGTTATACAAATAAACATCAAAGTTTTTATTTATCAAGCATCACGTGCGGATGGAAATCTCTAATGAACTATCGTAAAATTTAAACTTTTACAGTATAACTAAAAGTGAGTCAGAAGTCTGCTAATCCTTATAATTATCTATTGGAAACTTGAAGGCCTATCTGGTAACAAAATTAATGCATTTGCCAACATGTTCTGAAAGAAGAAATGTACTATTGTTATCCCCTTCAAATCAATTTAAACAAATCTGCGCATCACATTCAATATGGAATAATAAGATCGTTAAAAAATTTCAATATGTCTAAAGAAAAAGAAACACAAGTTAAACTGGCACTTCACGCGCAGGATATGTCATACCCACCGCCTCGCTTTTTTCAAGATTTCATCTAGACCTTTATTTGGAAATGAATAGTTTTTCGTGTAGCTGATTTTAAGATCATATAATTTGAGGGGCCTTAGTTTATGGGTAAATTGCAAAGGTATATTTTTGGACATCGCATCTTTGAGGATGTCCTGTCCTGCGCGTGAATCGCCGTTAAAATTCTAAATGAAGGAGCCTGATTTAAATTATTTCTTATGAAGTGACCTATCATTGTAGTTATGGTGAAGAAATGTGATATTGAAGTAATTTAAGAGATACAATATTTATATATAGATATAGTAAAAAAGTTTTCTCGGATGAAGAAAGACTCTTTACGGGGATGATGAGGAAGATTTGAGTGATGAAAAGTATAATAGCGAGTATGATTCTTGTACTGAAATATATCCAGATAATTAAAATGAGGGAGCAATTATCGTCCTTGATAAAAAGATCACAGCATGTTCAATGGCTAGAAAATCTATTCGTTAGCCTAAGACAATATTTTTTATGGTGGTGAAAGTTGAGACAATAAATGCTCAAATTATTTCCTTAAGCAGTTAGAAACCACCTATTAAACATCGAACCAGAAGCTGGTTTCTGAAGTGTTTTAAATTTAGATTAAAAGAAAAGAAGGGGGGAAACCATCAAGCAATGTTTCTACAAAATTTTAGAGAATAAATTAAGACTCAATGAAAACATCATACTCTTTCTCGACGAAGACTAAATGGCATTGTTTCAAATTCCTTAATAAAAAAAACAGAAACACTAAATTTAGTTTTTCACCTTTGTATGCAAATTTTAAGGTAAAACAGAATGTAAACACTTTTGGGTATGAGATACTCTGCGCGTGAAATTAACGTTGTTTTTTTTTTCACACGGGAAGTGCCAGGATAATTTTAAGGGGATAACCTCACACGTGAAACTGAACAATACAAGATATTAATCTTTCCTCTCAAGTGTTTAGTTTCCTTCTAAGTACACTGGAGAAAGTAACTTCAAAGTGTAGATATGACCAAATCTACTCGAAATTAAAGTCCAAATGATTTTTGTTTCGCTTTTTTAGGGCTTGGGTCAATCTAACGACGAAGGGTTATATGTTTCAATAGTTTTAAAGAATAACATTTAAATACATTTTGCGTAATGATGGCTGTAAATTAATTTTATTAGAAGAATATCATTTTGTTGGAATTAAAATGTTCTCTTCTTTCATGTAAAATTAGAATAATGAAAATCTAGTTCATTTTTCCTAGTGACAAATGTTAAATTGAGAATTATTATGTCGTGCCTTATTTCTGAAATTATTTAACAAAAATGCATAAAATGCCCTGTCGAGTTAAAAAAACATTTATATTTATGCTGAAGTAAAATGTTTAATACATAGTTTAGATTTCATAAAAATGTTTTTTACTGAAGAAGTTATTAAGAATTTTTTAAAAATTATTACTTTGTTACAATATCTGCTGCTAAGATGCTCTGTCAGAAATAGTATCATGGATTCATAAGAGAACAAAACTTCGTGTCTGTTTCAAAAAATTGCAGTTTTAATAAAGACCTTTATCTTTTCATATGTATTTCACCCTATTAACAATTATTTTGTGTAATTTTTGAAGCATTTTCTTAATTTTTTTTCTTTTTTCTTTTCCTTATACTAACCAGAAGTGCATATATTTCCTTCCACGGATATTCTCTAAAGATACACTTCATGACATTTTTATAAGACATTTCATATGTTAAATTCCTAAATTTTGAAAAACTCATAAGCATAACATATTACCATCAGAACATAAACTCATAACATATTACCATCAGTTATGAGACCTTACAGCATAATAAATACCAAGTAAAAATGTGTGTGTGTGTTTCCGTTTGAATAAATAATGAGTGTGTTATGATATGCTGATTATAGGACATCGGTTTTATTAAGAATGATAAGTAATCCCATACAAACATCTTCTTAACAAATTCAGAGTGCAACAACTTTTCTAAATATTAACTTTATGGATTCTTAAAAATGGGTCTTTTTAAGGTTTGTTATCATCATTATATAATTTTATATTTATGCATGCAAGCATTGAAAAAGCATGATATGACAAATAATGCTAAAGTGCTGTTAACCTTCATCAATTCATCACAGCATTCAAAATTACGTTTGTATTTTGTTGTTGTTGTTATTGAACACACTTTATATGCTTTATACATAAAGCATATAAAGAGTGTTCAATAACCTTTCTAGTATTTATATAGGTCACTGTAACAATAACATTAATATACGTCTTATAAAATCTTATTTTAAAGTGGTTCAGCGTAGGTCAACTTATTTTTAGAGGCTCTTTTTAGAAGGAATGCATAACTTATGCAACTAATATTTACATTTGCTATTTTTGGGTTTTTTTCATGATAATCTAATTATAAGTTAAGAATAATATGCTGAAACATACCAATTCAATTTAAAGGAATAGCATTCCCTAACCATATTAAATGCACAAATGCGAGGATATTTACTTTCTTTTTTAAACAAACAACAATAAAAAAAAACATTTGCTTTTGTCATAAACTGAAGAAATTATTTAAAATAAGAATTTTCTTTTATGTTGTGTAAGAGTTTTTACCATCCATAAAAAATTGAATTATTAGAGTTTTTTTTACACTACCATTTAATATTCAACTTTTTGCTAGCATTATTCTTTAAATCATGAAAAGGCGTATCTGCCTTTTTCGAAAACGGTACAAAATATATAAGATTATTAAATGTATATGTCTCAATTTTACTAAACTCAATGAAATATTTAATTTACAGTGAAAATGGTTCAACCCAAGAAAATTTTAAAAACTAATTTGTAATTGAATAATTCAGTAAAAATCAAACGTCATGTACTCGGATATATTCATTTTTGAAAATATATAAGTTTAATTAAATTCTTAAAAATTAATTTGGGTCAGTTATACTATAAATGTTTTAAAGATTAAATTTTAAAAATTACAGTAACATTTAAAAATTTAATTTTTCTTGCATTTAATAATATAAAAAATAAATTATATACATATACATATATATATAATATAAAAAATTTGAGGCAATATACTTTATATCCTAGGGGTAAAAGATGCATGTTTTAATTTTTTTCGAAATTTTATGAGAGGGGGAAAACACAGAGAAAAGTATTTTTAAAGCTAATGATGTAAGTACAGCAATACCTTTTGTCACATTACTATGAAAAATGAATTCATTTTCAATCCTTTGTTATTTGCATATTATCTAAATCGATTCACAAATATAATTTTCACTGCATATTTGAAGGAGGTAACGAGTGCACCTAATTTTTTCCCTCCATCTTCTTTACTGAGTTGAAGCAGAAAATAAATAATAACCAGGAAGCTTAACTTCTTACGAAAACGAAAATAATTTCTTTCAAAAAAAGCACTTTTTTTTCTTGCCTTTCAAGTGAAATGTACCACGCGTAGCATTTACAGTAATTTGCACTCTTTTTTGCCCTATTTACTATATTTGGAAAGGAAAGCTATTATCGAAAATGTTATTCTTTATGCTGAAAAGAAGAGTATTTCAAATAGAAAATTAAGTTATGAAGCCTTTTATTACGTTCTCATTTTTTGACACAGCAAATGATAATCCTTTTCAATCAAAGCGCTTGTGAAATTCGTGTTCCTTATTCCGTCTATTTGATTTCATTTTCATGTTTAAAAGAAAGTGAAATTAGATTTCTTAGAAAAATGACTGGCTTAAAGTTGAATGAGTAATAAAATTGTAATAGATCTATTTTTTTATTTTATTTTTTTTTCATTTTTCAATTTGCATAAGGAGAATTTTTAAAGGGCTTTTCAAAAATACTACTATTGAATAAGTCATACAGAAAATAAGCTGTTTTTGATTTTTTTTTAGAAAAAAATGGTCTTAGCATTTACACTGCAAAGACATTTAAAGTGTGAATAAATTTTTAAATGCATGAGCGAATGTATTGTTAAAAGCATGCAAATTCCCACGAAAACATTGTAAAAGAATAAAAATAAAACAAAAAGGTTTTTTTGTGTACATAAATGTACTGTAAATTTCGTATGCAAATAAGGAGAATTAAAAGAAATTTTGTGAGAGACACCCCAAGTGATACTTATTTTTAAACTACAAGTGAAGAATAAACAGTTATATATCTATATATATTTCTAAGTATACCTCTCTTTCTTTCTCTCTCTTTATATATATACGTATATATATATATATATACATATATATAAGTTTTCTGATATTTATTATATAAAAGTATTTTTACCTTTTTTTCTGAATTCATATTATTGTCTACATAGTATAAAATTATACATTTAGTGGCCCATGATGTTCGAAAGGTTGGTGACAGCTGTTCTACAACATAAAAAGCAACGGACCAAATATGAGTTATCCGAATGGAACGAAATGTCAAAGTATGTAACTTACGGCAGAATATGCAAATAGTTCTGGCTGGTCACCAATGACTGGCAAGCTAAAACTCATGCGAATTGCAAATGAGCTTCCATGTGGTATATTAAACAGCAGGCATTATATCTCTAAAACTTGAATTCCATACAAAAATGCTTCCGCTGCGCCATCTACGCTGCACTAATGCCTCGTTGAAGAGTTCACGAGCAGTATGAGTGAATGCAGCGTTTAAGAGAAATGATTAAAAGAAGCGATAAGATTGAATCGAAGGATCTCTTGGCATGTGTATTCGAACTATATTACCATTTGACGATGGTGGATAGAAATGATTTACAATGACCATTCAGGATGTCAATAATATAACTATTGATCGAGAGTGACCTAATATATTATGCAATAGTTATAATACGTGCAACTGTTACACCATTGACAGAAATGACTATCAATGAACAGCGATATTTTTTGTAGGCCATGGAAGTCATTGTGTTGACTTTTTTTTGCGATACTCTCTGGATAGCGTTTTTGCAGAGAGATAACAGGAAGTAAAATCTCCCAGACAGAAATATAATTCTTTATAACGATGAGTTCAGGTTGAAAACGAGCCTTTATAACCAGAGAAGATGTTCTGAAGGTGTTCTGTACAGATGTAGAATTATCTTCTGGCTTCCGTGCTTCAAACAGTCTACTAAGTTCGCTAGTTATGATGTTGGGTGTCATTTATTTGGTTAACCAAACACATTCAGTGGTTATTCCAAACACTTTTATAGAAAAGCAGTTAGTGGAAAAGACTTGCTTCACCTTAATGTCGTCCTGTCTTTCATAGACTCCTAAACGTATATTTCAACAGTACAATGCCTGACCGAACACTGTGAGCTTTCTACTGCTTGTATTTATGAGCTCACATCAATTCCAGATTGTCAGATCTTTCCCGTAAGACAACATCACGATAACATAACCTTATGGGTTTTTTTTTCGTGTTCTGGTCATGGAACATATTACTCCTTCATTACGTCCGCATGCTACTTCAGTTACTTCACATTTTATATTTCGTTGATTCACAAATATTTTTCAGTATTTTGCCAGAATCACGCAATGCAGACATTTATTTGCTTCCGTATGAACAGGAATTACATATATAGCAATTCAATTGAAATAATCCATTGATAGATGGGGAAACCGTATGGGGGAGGGGAACCTCTTTTATTTATTAATACTCCAACGTTAAATCCATAATTACCTGGTTTTTCATTCTTAGAAATAGTAGATTGGTTGACCCACCCCCCTACCAAACTGAAAGTATATACAGTTTTCATCGATTTCTCTCTCGCAACCATCGTATTTTTTAAGATACATATTTGGTATTAAATATTTTAAACATAGATTTTATTTAATATTCTTGTTTTTTTTTCTTTTGGTCATGTGATTTCCTTACCTTTTTAATTTACACAAATAATTTTAAGTTTTACTATCACTGTCAGGTATAATAAAATTAATCAGGTATTAAATCATGAATGAGATTATGGATCTTTTCCGCAACATAGCTTATATTCTATTCATGCAGATAAATAATTTTTGCTCACATCATACTCAGTTTTAATCCATCTTAAAGTATGCTGATTTCAGTATTTGAATAAACACATTTATTTATCTGTATAGCTTTTATGGCATTCCTTATCTTCAATTATATGTACTTTTAATATCATGTGAATAAAATGATTACGGATCGTATAAGTGTTGTGTAACCGCACACATATCCACTACCTTCTATCGAAGGCAATACTTAGATCTCCATTTTTAGAACTGCATACACCATTTTTTCACGCCTATTTAATTCATGTATGAATGCCAATATAATATCAGATGCTGGATAGTATGTCAAATTGAAACGTTTTGCACATATTGCGTATTATTACTAAAGATAAATAAAATTTATTGCATCATACAAAATTTTTCAATGGTTCAATAACGTTCCAAATATGTAAAACGAATTGAAAATTTCATAAAATAATACCATGATTCTTAGTACTAGTATTTGAAACAATTTCGTTTTTATCAAAACTTCTCGACAGTTACAAACTATAGAGGGAAAAAAAACAAGAAAAGAATTACCTAAGATTAAATATGAAGTGCTTATTTTGCTGTGACACTTAGCTCTCCCAAGATTACTAAATTTGGTTGTAGTTCAGAATTATATAGCTCGGAACAATATTTCTTTTTCACTTTTTATTTACAATTTTTAATTTCTTCAGCAAATATAATTGAGACTACTCTCTCTATTTTCAGTCTCCACGTAATCAATACTTTTTTTTAACAAAATAGCTTAGAGCATCATTACAAAACGCTGTCTCTCTTTTCTATATCATTAAAAGCTAAAAATCACATAAGGAAACTTAAAAAAACACGGGTAAATGAATTATCATACCGAAAGTTATTGTAATCCATTAACGGATTCCTTATCTTCTGGGTAGTTTCTAAGACACATCTTTTTGGGTCACTCATAAAATTTAAACATTGAGAGTACCGTTGCATTTATATAGCTCGTATTGGTTTTAAAGAATAAAATTCACTTTTACTACGTTTATAATAATCAAATTATTTCAAAACTTTGCTCAGCCATCCTACAAATATCAAATCAAATTGCCAGCCAGGAATTAAAAATTCATTGATAGTTACAAAACCATCTATTTTCCCACATATTAAAGGTAGAAAACCACCATAAATATAAACGCATTAAACATGATTCTGTTCCACATCAATTTTTAGTATATCATCACGTTTATTTATTGTCCAAGAAACTATTCTAGAAGAAAGTTTGGTCTTTATAGCCGTACTATCCTATTCTTTCAACTACCAGGTAAGATAATTACCATAAGATAATTGATAAAGTTCCCGAATCGCTTGAAGCTCTACCCTATTTGCATGTGTATAATAGAAGCTCTTTTATTCATAAGTATAGAAGGAGAGAGAATGAAATGAAATCTGGAGGCGACTAGTGGATACAGTCTTTTAAGATAATCTTCATGAAACAATGCATGGGCTTTGAATCAAATCAAAGATTTTAAAGGTAAGTTCACTAAATTTAACTCTGTCTCATACTATTTCAAAATATATTTTCCCCGAAAGTCAAAAACGGCAAAAATGCATCTAATATATGTGGACGCATAATAACCTTTAAAAATATTTTCTTCTGAAATATATTATGCAAATAAAACACGTACGAACATTAGAAAAAGGGCAAATATTATGTTTTATTGGTGAAATTCTCTTTATTGAGATTCTTTCAAATCAAGCTATGTAAAAGATCTATTAAAAATGTTTTAAGTTTATTGTATTGTTGTAAATCATAAAGAAACTGCTTGCACGTGCGAAATTGGCTCGGAGTGTCATATAATCATTATTTGACTCTTTAAATCACTGGATTTTATTACATATACATTTTGAAGTGTGAAATGGTACTACATATACTTCATTTAAATTAAACTTTTATAAAGATGGTATTTTTAAACACACACAAACACGATAAATGAAATAACCGTATTTACTCGAATCTAAGGTGAATTGTTTTTCCAGTGTTTATGTTACTGAAAATCAGTAGCGGTTAAGAATCGAAGACAAAACATTTGTTAGATGAGAGGGGGTGGGATTTCTACCCTTTCAAAAGGAAAAATGTAACTTGCATCTGGTAACTAGCATCGATGACTTTTACTACTCCGCAGCTTAACTCTAGTATTCCGTCTATCCGTTGTCTATTTCTGATACTATTTAGGAATTTTATACGTTTCTTTTAATAAAATACATAAGATATCGATAACAACATCAAGACGAGTTCACTATGACGCAAGTATGAAAAGGGAGGCAATTTTAAAAGCAGGAAAAAAAAACGGAAACAGAATATTTGCCACTGAAAACGTCACGTAGATGAGGTATATACATCGATGGCATAAGCAAAATCATATAATTTGCGCTTGTAAGGACTAATCAGTATTTAATAAATAATTTACATTATTTTATACAAACTTTTTTAAAAAAAAAAAAAAAATGTCGCGTAACAAATGTATTGGATGTCAAAGAAGATGACATGGTGTGGGAAGATGTCGTTGCCGACACCAATTCCAAATCTGCTGTGGCAATGGGAGATACACATTATTTTTGAAACATGATACTGAAGTTTAGGGCACCGTTTTTCAAACTGTGGGGCTACCTCCCCCCTAGGGGTTGTGATATCTCAATGGGGGGGGGCGAGTATATCGAAAAGACGAAAACAAAAGATTATGTAAAAAAATTATTATATTACTGAAAGGAAGCAAAACAAAATACATTCTGACATAATAAAAAAATACCCATTTAAACTGATATAATACACTTATAAATGCATCAGTATAGCACAATGTATTTCATAATCAATTTAACAACACTAACTTAAGAAAAATTTTAATTACGAGGAATAAAATTATGTACACAATTTAATATTTTTCTTGAAAATTTGCACTGTTTCTAATTAATGACGAATTCTAGCTTCAGTCAAAGCATATTATTATTGAATTCAATACATTGTTATTGAATGGAAGGAGGGCGCGATGAAAATTATGACTGCAAATTGGGTCGCAAGTATTGCAAGTTTGAGAAGCACTGGTTTAGGGTAATTATAGGTTCCTTTATATATTTGAAAGTTGTAAATACTGGTAAAATAAATTACCTATTAACTTCTAATATTTTTTAATTTCTGGTGTATTGTTTATTGATGAGCCTTTTAAACAATTTGCTTTATTTTTTCTCAAAAAAAAAACATGCAGAAAATCAAGTGGCGTCTTAGAATTGATGCAACAATTTTCCCAAAATCATTTTGAGAATTTGGCTTAGAATCGATTTGGTTTAAATTCGAGTAAATACGGTGCATTAAAAACTTAAACAGCTTAATAAACGATTAGGCTTTTTAAAATTCATATAATATTTGCGTGTCAGTTAAATTTTATAAGATAATAATTAGTTGCTCAACATTTCATTATTTAATTTTTGTATGTTCCTAATTATTTTCAGGAATATGAAAAAAATATGTTGAATTTAGGAACACTCTAATTTTACATCTTTATGGTAAAACTTTCTTTCTACTCTTGAAATTTGAAAATTAAAATATATTAAATATTACAAATTCAATTAAAAATGAAGCAATGTTGTTGGAAATAAACATTCATATCAAGAAAAAGCTAGGTACACCTTCTTACCGACTTGCATTTAAATACTCTACACTTTCGTGAAAAGATATTAATACACATAATGGGATTATGAGAATTGTGTATTTCTGCGATAGTTAACCATCCGTTATATTTCAACGTGCAGGATTTCCAGATTTTTCTTGGATTGTTTATTTAAGATCATAATGAAACGGAACAATGGTATATACCATCTATACTTCATGTTCAATACTTTTGTTTTATTATCAACGACTGACCATCTATTGAATACTAGAGAAAACCAGGTTAGAGAGTTAAAATTATTAAACATCTAGACTACCGATGGTGTTCTAGTTTCAAAATTTTATAAGACGTAGTATTTGAATTCTATATAATTTTGTAACAAAATGTAGACATAAATACAAAACATAAATTATAATTTTGATTGAATTTTGCTCTTTATAAAACTACATATGTATGTATTCAATTCCTTCAAAAAAACAATATGTTTTCTTTATTTTGTAAGAAATATTTTGCTATTCGGTTTTACTATAAAAATCTGAAGTTATTTAATCATGAAAAAGAAGACAATGTGTTACTTTTAATTAGGTTCTTTTATTAATAATTCATAAATAAAAATAATATAAATTAAAATTTTTGCTTGTTCAACTTATTTTTTGATATATGATTTACTTTCCAATGATCTCATAAAAATATTTACACACACACATATTTCGTTTTCTGAAAAATGTATTTCCTTATTTGATTCTTTTTTTTTATTTGCACTTTAAAAAAAACATCTTCGGAGTATGATAAAAATGCTATATTATATTTTACCTCGGCTTTTTTTTTCATTCTGATCTTAAAATAAAATGAAATTCAGTTCTTATTCCCCCTCCATTCTCTAAAAACTTCGCCTGAAATGTGAAATCACTTAAGCGATGAATCCTATAAAATTACTTGTCAATCCGTGGTTAGAAATTTATAGGAAATTGAATTTAAAATGAATGGGCACTTACTTAAGCCTCCAACAAATGCAATTATTTTAATCTTTCTTTTGTGTGTCCCAATATAAATTGTACTTTGTGTTTTCAGTTTGAAGTGAGTTTCATTTATACTTAGAATCCCTTAGTCATTCATTCAAGCTTGGTTATAAATTAAGTAAAAGGAAATTTATAGGGTTTTGCAGCGTTAATCTTTTTGTTGGGAGCCTTAAAAATCTTATTCTTTCTTTCATGTCACAAGACATTCAGTGTTGTAGTCTTAAAAGAAACTTTAAAGTTAAATAAAAAATAAGAATAATATGTTAGATGTTTGAGAAAATAGTAAACTATAAATACAAATAGTTTTCAGTAAAAATGCAAATTACTTTGCAATCCCAGATATTAATGTGGTGATTTTCGTAATATTTGCAACTGTTATATATCTCTATAGAGTGAAATCTTTAGTAAATCTAAAATTCTGTTATCTTTGCATCTAAAACGTTATCTAAAATGTAATGGCATTTAACAGAAAATCGATAACATAGAGGGAATAACTCATAAATTTGAAATAAATTACAAGAGATAAAAATTGCCATTTTTTCCATTAGTGCTCGCATACAGAAAATATTATAAGAGTAATCAAAGAAGTTTAAAGACATATATATATTAAAGTGCAGGAATGATGGTTAAAAAATTGTGCAATCTATATAAAATATATGCGTGTATGTTATATAAAATATATGTATGCTATTGTGTGTATGTTATATAAAGATATGCAACTGTATTTATTTTTCATAAATCACAGTTCAAATGTATTTAACTTTTAACAGTCAAGAAATAATTGCCTGACTATTAAGAGGGATAATTTTTAACATTTAAAATTTAACTCTAATCTAATAAAAAATATTTAACTTTGAAACACTAGTAACCAATTTATTTGTAAATGCCATCTTAAATAAATCTGATGGACTGACATTTAGAATGACTTTACAGTAATCCTATACTGATTGCAAGCTGATGTGTCTTTTCTGTAATTACTAATTATTTTCATAACGCAGAGATAAAAAAAATAACTGTAGATTTATTCAGAAATGTTTTATATATAATTGCGCTTGTGATTAGCAATTGTATAAAATTAATTTCAATGGATTTGTTAATTACCTTCAAATAATTCGCAAAATTGTAGTAATCAAAGTTTTACATTTGTGACGATTACGTTGAGAAGCCAGCAGAGAGAGAAACACTTAATTTCTAATAGCTACGTTCAGCTCATTTAATTTAATAAAATTAAATTTAATAATTTAATAAGAGACGAAATACCCAAGATAACCAATTTTCTCATCAGTCTTACGAAAATTAATAAAAAGCATATATCTGTTACCAGATAACTAACAGTTATCGTTAATCCATAATCGTGCAAAGACGATTTTGTAATGTTATTAAATCGTAAAATACACATTAATGACTGCACCCGTACTTGCAGAGTCAACTGACGCCATTATTCCACTACTGGTAACAGTACACGTGGTAAGGAAGGTATCATGAACCATGTTCTATAAATTATCAATAGGTGTGGCTAAGAAATCGTCTGGCTGTGTAGTCTTCGTTCTAAGCGCTTGCTTTATCGCCATACTTTCCATTATCTTTTAAACCAATATTAAGTACGTTTAACCTGTATTTTATATTTAACTATTTTAAATCAGTGCTTCTCAAACTTTCAATATTTGCGACCTAATATTCAATCATAATTCTCATCGCACCCCCCTCTATACAATAACAAATTATTGAAATCAATAATACTATAATGACGCTAAGGCTACAATACGACTTTAACCTCTTATTTACCAAGAACGTATATAAACGACTCACTCAGCCAAAGCGTAAACTGCCCCGGACGTATATATACGTTTTTCCGAAGTACGATCTTCTTTATATACTGCTATCCATAAAATTCTTCTGAAGGCTTTGAAATGCAATAAAATGACCCTGAAAGTGTTAGCGAATGATTTACTAATTTCAGCGAATGTTTTACTTATTTGTTCCTTTTAATCCCCCTTTCCTTCAATGTATTATATACGCACACCTATATAAAAAACGGCTGCATTGGGGAGATAATCGTGTAACTTATAATCGGCAGTTAAGGGAATAAATATAAATCGTACAAATTATCAAGATAAGTGTTAATTTTGAAAAAAAAATATATATGACAAGCTCATGGGTTCAATATAGTTATTAAACTTGTTCTTTACTTAAAATTGTTAAATTAATTATAAAATACCTTGTGCAGTACTAATATGTTTTTAAGTGTATTATATCAGTGCAAATGTGGATATATTGTATTGTGTCAGAATATATTTTGTCTGTTTGCTTTCAGTAAATTAATAATTTTTAACCATTTTTTTTTATTTTTCAATATACTCGCGCACCATTCGTAGAATTATCATGCCTCCCTTTATGAAGCGCCCCACTTTTCAGAAACGCTGATTTAAATGTATTGATGTAACTGGTAACATTAAAAAAATGATCATATTTTAGCAGTTTATTTTGTTACACGAGTTAATTTTCATGAAATTCAACTTGTATCAATTTGCGGGGAACTTTTTGGAAATTATACAGTTTCATGACAGACCCTTAGAGTAACAATTATTAAATAAATGCATGCAATAAAAGTCCAAGTAAATTTTTTTTTCAATGGGGCTGCGCATTGGTATTTTAAACCTTTGAAGACCTAGAACATTCCCCAGTGGCTGGTATCACTTTTTAGCGCTACACCATATAGGCGATACCAATTACAGCAAGCAATTTTGACGCCAAATTTCCTCCACAGAGGGAGGCACCTGAGCTCTTGACGATGCGAACCGGTTCAAGGATTTAATTTTGCCGAGAGCATCCAAGCCAAACCGATCCCGTATAATCATACGACATGACCGCTGTCGATTTTTTACATCATGAAAATCCACCGATTTGGGCCGGGGTTGAACCCGTAACCTTGGGTGTAGAAGGCCAGCGACAAACCAACCACGCCACCCAGTCAGTCAAGTAAATTAGAACAAGCCTACAGACTTCTTAACTTTTTAACAAACATCGTACACTGAAGAATGTAATAACTTTTAATAAAATCAGCTACAAAGGAAATCAATGGTTCCTGAACTAAATATTATTTTGGACAATCTATCATGAGATGGCTGAGAGGCATTAAATATTTTCCATTTCACTATCAAATACTTAACTACGCTAGATTCTATAAATAATAATCACCATTACTTACTATTAACCCTTTGTTTTAGATGTACACAGATCTAATATTTGAATTGAGATATTTCATCATAGTCACTCTATATTTATTCTTTAACTATTTAAACCAGCCTTGAATTAAACTGACTATTTGCACCAGAAATTAATTACTGAAGTGAACATTATATACATCAGCAAAATGTTTTACTTCTTCCAAGCACCACCAAACTGTACATTAAATTTATCTCCAAGTTGATGTGTCAGAAATGTTGGATGATTTATATATTTTCATTTTATAGAGTTAATCCTTTTTCTCTGAGGAAAAATGTGCATACTATAAATCAGCGACACATTTCAACGAACTCTTTGTAAACTTACATATTCTTGGATTATTAGTATGCATGAATGATTCATTGACTGATGGAATAATTTAACTCTTACCGAACTTTTCTAAAGTATTAGTTGTCGGTATAGAATATGATCAAGTATACTCAAAACGAAATATTTTGCAAAGTGCATTAATGTTTTAATCTTTATTTAAGTTCGTAATATAATAAATATCGTTAACAATTGTAATGTAAGTAAAATGTATAAGAGCCTATATTATAGTACTAAATTTAATTTGTACGCTTATATTTTATACATCGGTTTAAAAAGAAAGCACAATACACATTTACAATAGGAAATTGCTATACATTAAATCCTAAATAATGCGTTAAAAGTAATTGATAAATAAAGTAATTTGTTTTCATTGTTGATTATTAAACTTTCTTTAAAATTGTATTGATTATAATAAATAAAATATATACC
Organism: Trichonephila clavata; assembly: GCA_019973975.1. Classification (NCBI taxonomy): domain Eukaryota; kingdom Metazoa; phylum Arthropoda; class Arachnida; order Araneae; family Nephilidae; genus Trichonephila; species Trichonephila clavata. The sequence goes on along the minus strand of BMAO01022432.1, from coordinate 1,990 downwards.
AAATTATTATAAACCTAATTTAAAAACCTTAATATAAACATTAGCAAGATCTTAAAATTGTATCCTAATTATAACATGCAAACAAATTGTTTAGTAAAAATATATATATCTTTCTTTATAGCGTTGTGCGGCCTTTTTTTTATTTAATTGGATTGAAAAGTTCTGCTGAATATCAATTAGTATATTATTCGTCAATCCTAATACGTGTACGACTCTAATCTTAGTCTAAAAATTTAAAGTCAATTTAATGTTTCCATATTTTTAACTGAATGTTTTTAATAAAATTACAAAATAAGTTTAAAACTTGAACGATTTACTTTTATACAACATATATATTTCTGGAGCAAATGGTTCAAATTATTCAAAATCTTATATTCTTCCCATTCAATTGGTAATTTAATTGCACCCACAATTTAAACAAGGGTTATAATGCCATTTTGTAATATAGTGTGACTATATATTCTGCGTTTTGGTAAATTTAGTTTTTTCTTATCAAATAATTACATTGTGTTTCTGTTTTATTTATATTTTCTTAAAATAAACACTAAGTATAAAACAAAAACTATAAATTAATTCTACTTTTAAGGAAATAGTCAAATTAAAAATGTTAGAATTTTAGGTAACAAAATTTTTATCCATCACATTATTGTTATCAGATAAGAAATTAGATTGATAACAGTTCTAAGTAATGTCAACAAACTTGAAAGTATTTTTTTTTCTTGATGCAATTTTTTTTTTGTAGTATTATACTTAAATGTATTATTAATGTTATAAAAATTACTTGTATCTCTGCTACCATTTAAATATGTTTATTATTTAATAATGAGTTAAACCAAGCAATACCAGATTAAAAGTAAATTATGCGCCTGATATTTAGCTGTAAAATGAACAATTCAAGATTGAAGATGGAAGAAATTTGGCATTCACATTGAATAAAGTGCTTGCGATTTCATGCCCAAGAATTGTAAGTAATATGCTGTTACATATGATGAGAGACTTCATTTTCCGCTTTGCAATTTAAATGCAAATTCAGAGTGTTAAATATTGTGCTAGTGCAATGTTGCTACTTCCATGACGAAAGTCTCCTCACTTACCACATGATTAAATCTGCCCTTTTGCAGCTACTTGTTGATCAACTCTATTTGCACGCTAATGTTGAATCAAAGAATTAAGTGAATGTTGTAAATAAATCTTAGGAGAGAATTTTGTTCCAAATTTATGTAATAAAAAAAATATTGTTACTGACTTTAATATGCATTTACAATACACTCTCTGATATTTTAAACTCATCGATATTTATTCATTATGTACAAATTTATAAAGTTTTTTAAATTCAAATATGAGCATTGTGAAAAATGAACTTCCCTATCATATTGCATACATAGAGTAATTGTTTGTTTATTAGTTTAATTCAATCACTGTGACGCAACATGATTACTGCAACCACGTGTTCGCAGCCAATTAGTCATGAATCCATATGACTACATATGACTCACATGATAAATGAAACTTGTGTGTCCAGTCAATCTGCTCAACTCCATGTTGTTATCAACTCTTACTTTTGCAGAACTTTCTATAAAAGGTACATACAATTTGTCAACAATAATAAAGCGCATAAGTGATATATATATATATTATATATATATATATATATATTAATTATAAGTCTTCTGCAATTATTGCTTGGAATACATTATCCAAATAAATTCATTTTTAAATATATTTCTAAGTTATCTCTCTAATTCTCCTTTTTATTGCTTCAATTATTATTATTTTTTCTCCTGTTCTTTTTATAATTCTCAATTTGTTTTGTTTGATTAGTTTCATTACAATAAACTATCTAGGTGGCGCACTAATTTTTGTTTCTGTTTTAACAACTAACACGTAATTGTTAACATCACTTAGCTTGGTTCCGTTCGATTTTAGTGGTTTTTTCCCGCTTTCTTGTGAATTGCATTTTTTCACGTAAGTTGTTTTTCTTCCAATATTT
>BMAO01022431.1:0-56020 GCA_019973975.1 Trichonephila clavata | reverse complement strand
TTTGTTGGACTTTATTTTAAAAAATCACATTTTCGAAACTATAGTGCATATCACAATAAGTGATATGCAAGTGTAAAGAGAAATATACTAAGTTTTTATTTCCACCAATGATCAACAACACATTTAAAATCACTGTGATTGAAATCTAAATATGTCGACAATGACAGAAGAATTTTTGAGTAATAGAGTTTGCACGGGTTTCTTCAGTTATTTCGGTGCAGGGTGCATTTAGAAATCCCTATAGAAAAAGAAGCCCCATCCAACAAGAGCATTTTTCGATGCTAGCATCATAAAGAAAACTAGTGTAATAAATTATAGTTTAAAAAACTAAAAAACACCCCTTTATAGTTAATCAAACTAACTTGTAACTTTATCTTTTAGTCGCTAAAATCTGGAAATGGGATCGAAATAAGTCGCCAAGTGCGAGTGAGTGAGAGAATATTAACGTCGCACTGATTAGCAACACGAGGGCTTTTGGCGACGGTCCGCGTAATTTTGAACCATGGTCAAGTGACGCGGACGACACCTGAGCTGGCACCCCCTCTCCTAACTACCACACCAACGGGAGGACATTTGAGCTCTCGACAGATTTAACGTGCATCGCGTCCCTACACGGCGGGTCTTTAGTGGTACTAGGATTGAACTCATGACATGCTAGCCATGATTCGATGCCTAGACCACTCGACCACCGCGGCCCGCCAAATGCGAGACGGGATCTGAAAATGGGTAATCGTTAATCTTGATGATTCTGATCATGACAATGGAACAAAATCATTGAATTATTGTACTGTCATCGGTCCTTGACTGTAACGGTTCTATCCACGCTCCTTCTACTAATTGTCCTTTTGGGGAATTTCTGGTCTTTAAAAATTATTTTATTATAAAACTCCTCTTCAAAGAAGAAGACGTGATTATGTTAATTAACACTACTATGTATAGTCTAGATTTTTAGGTTCGTGCGAGAGATAGGATAGACTGCTATAGGAGCAGAGATTAATCAACTTGAATGTGAATCTCGGATATTTAATATTTGATAATTGAATTATTTAAGGTGACGAATTGTCACTGGAGATAGAATCTAGATTAAATAGCTAAGAAGTCAGAGCTATTACCTTGAGTAAGTGTTTTTAGTATTTAAGTTTTCTCATATCCCTCATACCTCATTATTTATCTGCATAGTTATTAATTGGGAGCATCTCTTAGACTGGATCAAATAAATGAATTTGAGTTTTGATTAACATTGCGAATAAATTAGATTGTTTTGTTGAAATATGGCTAGTATTCCTTCCAATTCTCCCACACCTTAGGCGTACAGGCAAGAAAATAACAAGACAAAAATTCGAATTAATCCGACCTTTTAAAGTGGGTAAAACTAGAGTTCAAAGATTCCGTTACGTACAAGTGAAGCTTATAAAAGGGTGTTGAAAATGAAAGCAGCGGTGGGTCAAGCGTCTAAGAAGCAGTAGGGAGGGTGAGGTAGAGATTTGTTCGAAATCCACAGAAACCAACGAGAGCTGCCGCCTGTGAACTTGGAATGCCCCAGACAGTGGAATGGAACATTTTACGAAAAAAATTAAAATTTCAAGCCGTATCACTTGCAATTCATACAGCAAATGACAGAGGATGACAAGTAAGTATTTGTGCAACATTACGAACCATTGATAGAGTGATGCTACAAAATGTATGGAACGAACTAGATTACGGGCTGTACGTATGTCGTGTAACAACAATAATACATCGAACATTTGCAACAGAAAAAAACTTGGTACATTTCTCTTTACATTGTTCAATAGTTTTGATAACATGTTTTTCGAACATCGGGTCCATCATTTGTATTCACCCTCTATTTCTCGATGGAAATCCGAGTGAGTGAGTGAATGAGTGTTTTATTATTGCCTCACTATAAGGCAACACGAGGGCTACTGGATATGGACCTCGTAATTTTGAACCTTAGTCAAGTGATGAGGACGACACCCGAATTCACCCCCCACACACACCACCACCACACCCATCCGAAACACCACGAGAAGACTTTGAGCTTCGGCAGAGAGTTTTAACCCTTTATCTACCCCATAGGTTCCCAAACTTTTTTGAACTGGTTTTTCTAGTGAATATTCCGACACCTCTCACTCTAGAGAAATAAGAGTGTACATAATGCATGGTGAAAAAAGGAGTTATGTTTTAAAAAATATCCAATTACTAAAAAGATATATTTTTTAATTTAATTATTTTTCTAAAGCCCCAATTATTTTACTTACGAATCTGAAATATCTATTGCCACAAATATATTTAAAAATGTGTAAGATTATATATTTTAGTCATAGGTAGGATAGTGTTGGAATTGAAACGCTACTGAATTTCTTCATTTAAAAGAGTGGAATAAAAGTTTTAGCTTATCAGTTATAAATATAGGCAGGGGTTTTGATGATACGAAGTAATTCATAATAAACTGTTGCTTTCAAAATAAATATAAATTGGCAGTTTAAACCTTTAAAGAATCACGTTAATTCCTGGGTAACATATTTAATTACGTTTCTTGGATTATACGTAATGAAATTCAGTGGACGAAACATGTTTTCTACTGCTCACAGACAAAGACAACACGTGCACTACGGAAATTAAAATGCGCTATATCATTCAATTTACTGTAGGTCAGAATGTAATGTAATCTTCAAGATTTTCATCCACTTCAAGAACTACCGAAATATGTGAATTTTCGTACATGTGATATAGAAATGATTTAAATACGTACAATCAACATAAGTAAACAGTATTAAAGTTTACTTTTGTTAGTACATAATCAGCTAGTTTTTTTTTAAAATCTTTTTTGGTTAATCTGAACAAGCCCCTCCGTGCCATCTCAACGCCCCCTAATTTTCACGGGGTCTTTTACCGCCCCCCCCGAAAGCCTCAAACCCCACAAGGGGGCGTTATCACCCACGTTGAGAACCTATGATCTTCCCCGACGGTACTTTATAAGTACCACTCACTTTAAAATTACATAGAATAACCATTTTTACTAATACTCTGATGAAACTTAGCAGGATTATTCTTATAAATCCCCTCTTCCAAGATATAGGGCAGCACGGATTGCGAAGAATGTCATTTTTGTTTTAAAAAAGTAGTTAATGTCAAAAGGTGTGCGGCTTATTATTTTTTTTTTTTGTATGTTAATTGAAGACCTTAGAAAACGATGACTATTTTTAGTGAACAGTGTAAAAATTAATTTTACAGTTGATTATCTTTAATTAATTAGATCTAACGGATTAATTTCCCAAAGTTGAGTATTTTGCTTATGTATATCCTTTATTTTTCAATGTAGTGATTAAAAAAATATTGCATGAAAAAACTGCAGTAAATCATAATATGGTAGATAAAGGGTTAACATTCATTAGCCCCTTCACACGGCGAGTCTTCGGTGGCACTCGGGTTCGAACTCATAACACTCCAGCATTAGTTCGTGATCATAATCACTAGGCTAGCGCGGTCATTTGAGAGGAAAAACAAATGCAGTTATATACTGTATATTTACATGTATAAAAGTCGAGAATTTACAGAACTTTTTAAAGTGAAAGTAAGGGGTTCGTCTTAAATAAGGAACTTCTAATCTCGAGAAATAACTTAAGAAAAGCACAGATACTGTGAAAGATTACAAATGAATGGGAAAAAATATATTAGCTTCAGTGAGAGCAACAAGAAATAAAACTACTGTCGCTGACGTCTGGCGTTTTACTTTACAAAAATTTGACAGGAAAATATCCCCTTCCCCCCTGTGCCATCCGTTTGACATTTTCACCCTCATAGAGACATATTTAAAAATTACATGAATTTTTTTTTCAATTTGACAAAAACGGGTTTTGAACTTTGGTGAAACCTCTCCCGTAACTCTGAAACAGATTGTAAGAGAACTATTGACTGCCGGAAAAAACTGAACTATTTATTGGGCCTTGGGTGGACTCGGTAAAGTTCCAATGGATGCCGAGCCATGTTAACATCAGCGGTAACGAAATGGCTGGCAGGATAGCAAAGCAGGGGACAGCTCACCCCCAGCCCAAACAACTCAACACGCTCCATTGTCCAAGTCCCAGATAAAATCAGCAATTGAAAGATGGAACTGTCAGAGGCTGCAGAGGCTCTCTTTGGAATTGGGAGAGACTCGTTTCCAGAGGCCCCTCTATCACAACCTACCTCGTACCGTTAGTGTAGTAGCTTTTAGAATGAGGACAGGACACGATTATCTTGCCGCACACCTTCACGTTCCGATGCGCAGTGGCCGCTACTTCATGTAGCAACTCCCGGAGAAGAAGAAAATTTGCCTACTTGCAGGTTTACCTTACCACGGCATTCCACAAAACCCCTCATTCCTTTGGCCACTCACCTCGTCTGGCTCATCGTCCTCCCGACGACTTCTATTATTGCGATTTTCACAGACTAAATGTGTTTCGCGACCCCATGTTCTATGTTGATTTGTCGTTCCGACGGTGCCTACTATCTTCTCTTAATTTCTCGGTTGAATTTAACAACACCCTGTATAAATTACTGAATATTTAAATAATTAATTTTAAAAAGATCTGTAGATTTGTCTATTATTTATTGAGTTATCCATATAAAAACCATTGAACACGAGTTTTTTTTTTTTAAATTTCAATCGTAGGTTGAAAAAAAATTAAGAAATATTTGGATTTTATAACAAACAAATAAATGACGATACATAAAATAAAGCTTCTTTTTTTAAAAAAAAAAATCCATACAATAATGAATTCACGAAATACTGTGGAACTGAAATTCTCATTTTGGCGAACCATTTTTCATTTAATCCAAGCGAAAAATAGATTCCACATCTGTTCGAGATTTTTAAAATGCCAAATAAATTGAAATTTCTACTCTCAAAATAAAACAAAATTAAAATGTGCCGTCATAGTTTTTAATTAGTTTTAAAAGGTGCGAAAAATGTGACGATTCTATTTTTAGCTCGGAAAAACGTTCTTTTTTGTGAAAGTCTTAATTGTGCCTAAAAATTAATTAAATGGAATGTGTAACAGAATCGGAGAATCTATTCTTCATCTGATTAAAGTAAAAGCTTTTATTTCGATTGGAGAAAAAAATTCTGAAACAAATCCTCAGGCTTAGTTTTATTTTATTCTATGCGATACCTAATAAGGAGATGATGCAGAATATAATGACTTTTCAATTCGGCTTTAAATATTCCATTCTCAATTTAGTTCTTTTACAAACAATTCGATTGTTTTCAAAGAAAATGTATTTTAAATTGTTTAATGAAAACATATTTCACGTTGAAATTTAATTGTATTTCCACTGGAGGATTGATGTTGCTTTTTAATTAGTCCAAAAGAAACATTTGCTTGAAATTTAGGAAAATAGGAAATGTTAATATGAAAATGTAATGGTAAAAACAAAAGGATAGTACAAAACAATCGTTTGATTTTAATTTATTATTTTCAAAACAAAACTTTTGCAATAAAAACAGATATAAACGTAAAAGTCTGTTTTAAATAAAAATTTTTAAAAAGATGAGGAATTAACGTCTAAAGCAGTGATTCCCAAAGTGACCTATATAGACCCCCAGGGGTCTATGATGACCTCCAAGGGGTCCACGTCCACTAAAAATTAATTTGGGGGCTCATGAAGTTTAAGTGGGAGTCTGTGATAGCGGCTCTCATTAAACTAGATCGTGACTTCAATTTTAAAGAAAAATTTAATCAAGTGGAAACCAAATTTTACCTATTTAATAATTATTTACTAAATCTAATGAGGTTAATTTGCCTTTACAAGGTGTCAGCATAAATTTCATTTAAACAAGAACCATTTCAGCTTTTCTTTCCTGAGTTTAGCTAAAAAAGTATAATGCTGGATGTCCCAAATTTTTTCTAAATTTGTCACAGACAATTTTTCTGAATGTTTTAACCCTACATTCAACATTTAAATGCCTTTTATTCAGATTTTGAAACCAGGTTTGGGAGAGTTTTGACTATGGAAATACCACAGTAGGCATTGAATTCATATAGTCATGTTGAACAAAAATGTCACATTACAATAGGAACTGATAGTAATAAGCATTAACGATCTTAAAGTTTAGAAACGGATGTAAGCAATTTTGGCTTTTAAAAGTCAAACTGTTATTTATCCCCACTTATGGAATATCGTGAGGAAGTTTTTCATTGCTTTTCCTAGTGTGAAGGAGTTTCAGCGTGGTTGCCAATCTCCAAAACAAAAGGGGGACTGGACACCATTAACAGAGGAGATTTAAGATTAAACCAGACAAGATTGATACCAAATGTTGAAAATTTTATGTTGTAGTGCTAGAGATTCATCCCTCCCATTAAAATCATTTGTTTGTTGTTTAGTTATTTTATTGAACAGTTTTATTTATTAATTAACTTTTAATTTAATTAGCATGTGATTTTTAAATTTTATGCATTATACTTCATTAAAGTTAGAAATTTAATTCTTTAAAAGGCAAGACTTTTTTTGCCTAACTACCACACCACACCAATGGGAGGACGTTTGAGCTCTCGACAGATTTAACGTACATCGCTCCCCTACACGGCAGGTTTCAGTGGTACTGGGTCTCGAACTCATGATGTGCTAGCCATGATCCGATACCTCGACCACTTGGCTACCGCGGCCACTACCAAGCGTTCGTCCAAATTGACGCTGAATAAAACAATCCAAGAGAAATTGTTAGCCTCTGAATTTTTTGACGAATACATGACTATCGTAATAGTCCAAATTGTGTAGCAACGAAAAAGAGAACATTACAATTAGCGTGCATCAGCTCCTCTGCAAGGCGGGTCTTTTACGACACCGAAACTCTAACTCATGACTTCACTACGCCAACCACGAGTTCGGAACCATGGCCACTCGGTTGCCGAGTCCTAATTATACAAAGTAAAAAATTAATTAAAAAATGTTTTAGATTTAAATACAGAAACCAGAAAGAAAAATGGTGTCATCAGGGTTTTTCGTTTTATTTAGCATCCGTTTGATTGTCAAACGTTCCACCCATTACAAAATACCGAATTTTTAAAATAGCATGTTTCAAATAAAAATATATTAAAACTAATCACTCCATCTAAAAACAAACTATTTTTCCATTTAAGTCCCGAGTGAAAGTCAAAACTAATAATTTAATTACAATTTATCATTAGACAACTCAAATATGAGACTAAATGTTTCAGTTTCGAAACAGTCCACTGTAGATTAACAATAAAAATGCATCGAACGTCTTTAGAGCACAATAAAATATTATTTATACCACTTATTAAAATCTAGAATCAGAGAAATCTCGTTCTATATAAAAGACGCAAAATACACTTTCTTAAGACTTTAATTACTGAATTCCTAACGGAGATTCATAACTTATACTTAACGAACATACTAAAAGAGACTTTACATCGGTGTTCTTTTTCACGACGTCATCATCTCCCCCCCCCCCAACTGAACACAACCCTTCGAACACCCCAGCATCCGAATCCCTCGAGGAACATTTCTGAATAAAAATACAAGAAAACGATTCAACTCCCCTCCGAAAATCACTTTTAAATAGCCTCATCCTCTGCGTCCATCGACCCTAATTCCATTTCAGTCCATCCTCTCGCACACCCTCGGTGTAAAATCGTCTGACCTATTAAGAACGAGTGGGAGGTGAGACCTCTTTCTAAAGGGGAAAAGGACCAGTACCACGATGCGTCTTATGAAGTATAATATACAAACTTCGCCCCTGGGTCTATCACAAGTCACTTAGTACCTACCCTAGTACCCATTTAGTACCTGGCAAAAGTTCTATTGATTCAGCGCGCGTCGTTGCCATGACTACTAGGGGGGGGGGCACTCTCCCGGTCTATGCAAGAACAATGAGGGTGTTTTCCAGAGGAGGGTTTCCCTGTATCGTACCTGAAACATCCGGTAGTTGGGGATGAAGATAAATGAGGTTTTGATATGATAAAATACACTTCTGGGTTTTAAAGGAAGATATTTTTTTTGGGTATAGTACAAAAGGAACATTGACGGAATGCTGTGTGTATGGGTAAAAATGGGTTTGAATTTGGAATTCCATAAGCGCAATATGATGCAAAGTGCTGTGGGGGATTTAGCGTTGGAGTTTTTTTTTTTCCTAAAAAAACCAGGAAATGGGAAAAGTTTCCGCGTTTGGTGTACACTCGTTTCGACCATTTCCGAAGTAAATTTATCAACGAGATGATACAGTGCTGTATTGAAACAGATAAAACACGGATATCTTTGCCTTTGGTATCCGGAAATCAGTATAAGAAAAAAAAAGGAAAAGATATAAGGCTTAGTTTTCTCTATCTCTCTTTCTATCCATGTTTGTATTTTGTTGAAACAAAAAAGGGGTGCATGATTTATTCATTTCTTCCCCCACCCCGATTTCATTTTTTGTTTTTGTTGAATTTTCAAATATTAACAAAATAAACAATGAGTTTCTTGACTTATCCATTCATTCTGATATCGTTTTAGAACAATCTATTCTCAAAAAGAGAACAAAAAGTAGAAAATAAAAATTTTTGCAAATGTAAATCTGAAAAGATTGAGAAACATTTAAGAGGCGACCGACTGCGCTCGGAACCCTGATTTTGAAAAGCGTATATAAAATAAACAATATTTGTTTGTCATGAGTGTCAGTTGAATCAGACAATTATTAAAATACAATTTTTCAGCAGAAAAAAGGAAAAAACGAATGGAGAATGATATTTTGAAACCATTCCCCTTTTTACGAAAAATAATTCTATAATCATAACATTTTGTTTACATATAGCTAGGACTTCTGTACAGAGCTTGAATTAGGATTTTTGAAATACATTAGAAATGGGTTTATTCGTATTATATCAGATTAGAGAAGTTTAAAAAAACACTCTTTTCTATTTCAATTGATCGTAACTCTGAAAATAACGCGAATTTTTCAAAATTCCCAGTTCGGGGTCGGTAGAGAATTCCTAACTATATAAAGTAGAACGTCGTTTATCCGAATCAATTGGGACCGGACGCCGTTCGGATACGCGATTGTTCGGATAACCGAAAACCGAATGCGATCCATGCAGTATATGAAACCGGACACTATACGAATATTGAAAATCATCACATGCAGGAAACGTGCTTGAAGAAAAAGCAAAATAGGTGCAAAATGTCGCAATTTTACCTGATTGTGGAAAATTATCACTTATTTTTCGCTGTACCATTGTACACCTTCGTTTATTCGCTGCAAGGTCTCCGATTCTCTTGGTTCGGATGTTTGACGCTCCGGATAATAAACGTTCGGATAAACGACGTTCTTCTCTGTTTAGCCAAAACATCATTATTGTAGAAGCATTTTTCATAATAGGAAGAACGCTTTCAAAATATGTCATTTTTTTTTCATTTTTTTACCACAAAAATTCTATTTAAATAATTTTTTTGTTTCAATAATATTCTTAAAGCAATTTTATATGTATAATCTAATTCAGCTGAAACTATAAATAATATATATATATATCCATTTACACGTTTTTACGAAACTACTATTCCGAACCTAGTCGGTCACTTAAAAGTAAGCATTCGAAAAATTTTGCGAAACATTGATCTGTAAAACTTAGAATATAGATAGATGTATTAAGAACACATTTTTTCAGATTTCATTGTTTCTTTTTGTCAGAACTGTCATTATTCATAATGGGCTAAATTAATGAAAGTCATGTGACAAACGTAATCGCGTGTTTTCCCATTGATTTGAAAGATGACATTATAATGAAGTTGTATCATCACCAGAGGGCACTGCGATCGTTTAGCGATTGCCACGTGATAATCAAATAAGCAATGGACTAAATTCATGACTGTCACATAATATAAACACGTGTTCTATATATATATATATATACATTGAATTCAAAACGGACAATAAACTATATAGCTCGTACTTTTTATTCTATTTGTAAAACTTGGGTAAAATTTCAAACTGCATAGTTGGGTAAAGATGCTCAAGAGTTATAAAAAGAAATTTCTGCAAAAAGATTTTAAAATTATTGAAAAAAATGTCTTGTTTTATACATTTACTTTTAAATAAAGTGACAAATATTAATTTTTTTTTAAAAAAGTTTCTGTAAAAAGCGTAATTTGGCAACAACGAAGAGCATGAACTGATTTGCTGAAAATGGATAATTGCATTTATCGTGACTATGACATCACATCTGTTTTTGAACTTGATTGGCTAAAAACACGTGGTTTAAAATTATCATGTGATTATGACGTCCCATGAATTTTGTCCATAACAGCAATCGTATTACACTTCGGTTGTGTGCTAACCGTTGATTTTGCTTACATTCAAATTTTATATTCTTTGAATTTTTTAGTAATCTAAATATCTTTAATATATTTTCTAGAATTTTGCTTTTCATACAATTATTAAATATATACATAGTTTTAGTTTACAGGATTAGATTTAAGCTTAGTTTATACTTCAGTTCCTTAAACTCGTGTCTTGTGTTTTTGTATACTTTTAGGCTTATTAATTAGTTTGCAGGCCACATTATGCTTCAAAAAATTATGGATCGTTCAATTTAACAAAATTCTTTATACTTAAAAATGAAGCGTTAAAGTGAAGAACAAAGGGGGGGGGGGGGTGGCGATATCAATTTTTTTGACGACCGAAATCGATTGCCAAGCAGATTAATGTTTTGATAGGTGTTTTTGGCGACCGGAATCGATAGCCAAGCAACATAATTTAGCACGATAGATATTCCGAGAATTTACAAATTGTAACTTTGTAATAAAAATAAAGAAATATTTATGTGAAATTTTAAAAAAATATGTTTATAAAGCTATTGGTAATGCATAAAAATTGTATATTTTTTTTAAGTTAAAGAAAAGAAAGGCTTTTTCATTTTGTTATATGATAGTAGATGCGAATCCGAAAATTCCTCCAAAATACTCAGTTGAATCAAACACGTGGGAATTTGTTGAGCGTATTGTCAAGTGATTATGACGTCAGATGAATCGAGTCCATTGTATTTACAAAATCCTGATTTAATATCAAGTTCGACAATTGGGTAAAAACGTTCAAGTATTAGCATTCTCCAAAAAAATTTCAAACAGAAAAAATTACATTGCATTTTAGTGACTTTTAAACTAAAAATACATTTCGTTTACCTATGGAATTCATTAAAAATAGAAATTATATACTTTTTAAAAGACAATAAAGAAATTGTAATAACAAAGGTTGGCAACAGTGAGGCGATTGGCTCAAACCCGATTACATTTTTACCATTCGACTAGGACATAAAATGAATCAAGGCCATCTGAATAGCAATACATCAACGAAGTTTCAATATTTATTTTTGAAAATAATTTTGTACGTAACTGATATACGTATAAAAGATTTAAAATATATTCCAGATTTCTCTTTTTTACACTTTGGGGAAAAAATAACTTATTTGGAAATTACTTCTAACACTAAAAAATAAATTATGCATGCGCTTTTTATTATCAAGCGCAGCTCTAGCAAATCTGTTGGAATACACAACGCCTAAAAAGATGTTACACTTCACATTTACGTTTTGCATAAAAAAAGAACCAAAATTGTGTATTCTGATTTCAACAACTCATGAAGTCAAAATGCAGCAAATATTTCCATAAAGAAGATCATACGAAAAGACAAACAAAAGGCAATTCAAACAAGACGTTCCAAACAAAACAATAACAAGGAAAAAGTTGGCGGGAAAGAAATCTAACGAACAAATAACAATCTTCCAATCCATCGCCAGAACGGAAACATTCGATAAACAATTTCTCATCTCGAACTTAATCGTATATCTTCAACATAAACACTTACCATTCTCTCACTAGTTACATCACATTCTTTGTGCCCCCCCCCCCCGCTCCTCATTTGATTCTTTCATTTTTATTACGAGAAAAGGTAAGAAAGGAACAATTCCGAGTTTACTGAAGACGAAAAGAAAAAAAAATGCGAGAGTTCCCAGCTGACTGAGTCGGGAAAAAAAGAACTTCGGAAGTAAATAGCATTTCTCTCTCTTATGAAATATATTAGTCACGACACAATGGCTTTTCTTACTGACTGTTCTTTTTCTTTTCGAAAGAGAAATTTACAGCTCTGAACACGTTTCATTGAATTCTTTCACTGCCCAATAAAAAAAAAATAAAAGGAATCTAGATGAAGACTTCGTGTATCCTTTTCACACAGTTGAATCTTTAATGCAGAAAAATAAAAAGAACATTCGAAATAAAAGATTTTTGAAGAGTGTTAATAATTTAAAGAGATTTCTTCGCGCTCTATTTTCAAACGATTCAATCAAGTGTTATGACTGAGACTTAAAAGAGCGAGAAAAAGAATTCGAATTTTCCAGACAAGTTTCTTCCTTTTTAATAATGTTAAAGTTTATGCAGTTTTAGAATTTTCTTTAAAAAAACTAAATGTAACTAGACTAAAATAATTCTCAACTTGTGATATCTTGTAAAGAAAATAACGCTGAATCCAAGATATTAGAATTTAAAATTTCGTTCCATTCGATTTCAAAACATTAGGCTTAAGACTGTTGACGAGCCATTTTAAATTTGTGGACATTATGCTAATACTATGAAGATTCTACTTTTCTTCCGCCTTTAACCTATAGGCCATTTTATTTATTAGACTTCAATAGCAGAAATTCGAAGCAACGAAAAATAAAAAAGGCTTCTTACCTTCAATTTTCGAATTTTATTTTTGTTCTGATTTTTAAAAATACTTTAATAATTTTTAAAATATGAAACTTCGCAAGCGAATTATTAAAGCAAATGAAATTATTTTCGTAAATCGAACAAAAAAATTTAATTCCATAGAAATTTTTCTTATTTTAAGGTCTTTTGTGAAAGATATATTGCATTTAAATAAATGCAATAATTTTGATTTAAATAGAAAAGTAGTAGTAAAACAGGATTGACATAACATATATTCACGATATTAAAATGGCTATTTGTCGAAAGATTTAAGAGATGAGTTCAAAAATTATCGACTTTAAAACTATGCATTTAAAGCATGTGAATACAATAACGTACATCTATTTCATGTATACTATTATTCGGTTCGAAGATTGTTTTTTATTCAATAAAGTACACAATTGAAATTATTTTATTTTCTATTTTATCGAAACATTTGATCTAACTATTGCTGTAAAATCCTTAATGTTTAATATATTTCTAGTTAAAAAAATTCGTCTGATATTTCTATATAATTGTACACACACACAAAAAAAAATGTCTAGCTTTAAGAGAATAATTAAATTTATGGGCATTATCATTACAAGTAAAAATGTTCGTCACAATGCAAACGTCACAAATGCAGAGCACAGCAATTCAAATCCATAATCACTTTTTCGTGTAGGACCAATGAAACTCACAGTCACTGTCAAATGTCTCCACAATGTTGCTTCCCTGCATCATCCTTCTATATGTTGAGAAGCATTTTCTAGGAGCTTATAAAATTTTCTCAACCAAATAAAATCCTGTGACTTTCTGAATTTCGCAGGGACATCTACTTTTGTCACTAAATTCGGATACACTTGTCAACTAAATGTTCCCGTTTCTCCTGTTTAATAACAGTATAACTAACTCGCTATCAAATGTTTCAATCCAGCGTTACTTTTCTGCATCATCCTTTGATTGGATGAGTAGAGTTTTCTAGTAGCTTTTAAGACTTCTCATAGACTAATCATTCAGGATCTTTCCGGATTTCGTAGACATCTATTTTTGTGGCTAAATTTGGCGACATTTGGCAGCCAAAATTGTCGTCAAGATCCCTCTTATTTAGTAGCATTATTAAAAGAGTATTCTCTCTCGACCCAGAAACGGTCTTTCCAGCCACAATAACCTCTTAGCAAAGAAACTGGCAAAATTTCGTAACAGCGGGAAAGAAGGGGGGGTCATTTTTATTCTTAAAAAATTCCATATATTTCTGAAGAACTCTTTCGTAATAAATATCCAATTCTAAAGCAACGTTATTTACATCGGTAATACTTCAGTTAACGTTTCCTTGTTCTAAATTCCTAAGCATTCTTCGGAACATTTAAATTAAAACGTTTTGTGTAACAAAGTATTTTCTACAATTAGAATACAAATACTTTAATTAGTTTTCTAGCTACATTCGGAAACAAGTAAGATTCAATTCAGTATTAAAACCACATTATCTAATCGAATAACCTCAGTATTATTTTAAGATTCTACGTGTGGTTACAGTTAATTACAGATAACTGCGCATCCAAACCAAATCATTGATTAATTGTAACAATAAGCCCCGTTTCCGTACAATGATTCTTTTTTTTTTGTTTAATTTGGTTAATGACTCAGATAAAAGGGCGTTCTATTCTTCGCCACATAGAATCAACTAATTAAAGCTAATTATGAGAAATAGCAAGACAACCCAATCTTTGGAATGCAATTAAACGACATAAAAATATATAAGACTTGAAAAGTGCCTTGCCAAATTGCCACTCAATTGAATCAAATAATAGAACAATTTTCTTGCAGACGACGCTCAATTACTGTATGCTAAAAGTAAGATCGGGTATTTAATTGACTTACCACATCCTGATAAAAGGTTTGAATGTAGAGATCGACATCAAAGACGTTCCAAAGAGGAAGGGGAAAAAATAACGCTTACATCAATTCAAATTAGGCTTTAGGCGTAATAAAAGAGGGAGATTTTCCTTTCTCACTTCACTTCTCTACGGTTAATTCTTTTATCGTTTGCGCGATCCCCCGACCCACAGTAATCTGGGATGGAGTCATTATTATGCAAATTCGAAATTCCTAATCAAGAACTTTCCAATACGGTTTTTAAATTTGTTCGTA
Source organism: Trichonephila clavata (assembly GCA_019973975.1). NCBI lineage: Eukaryota > Metazoa > Arthropoda > Arachnida > Araneae > Nephilidae > Trichonephila > Trichonephila clavata. Next base: position 41,170 of record BMAO01022431.1, on the reverse strand, counting down.
AATTGAAAAGAGTTTTTTTTTTCATTTATTTATTTAATTTTGCATGCGATCTATGTTTTTTTTCTTTGGGGTTTACTCCGTTGGATAAAGAGTTTAATAATTGGTTACTATGGCGACTAGAAGAGGAAATTATTTTCAATCAGGATGAATTATGTTCTTGTTGAGTGACTCTTTACGAGCGAAATTATGTGTTTGCCTTCTTTTCTGCACTTTTATTAAATCTTTAAGGGTGTTTCCTAAAATTAAACCGGATAAAACAAAAATAATAATAAAGGTGTTGGAATTAACCATAGCATTTGACAAGAGAAGAATCTTTTTCCCAAGTTAATAACTTCTTCATAAAGTTAATTAAAATTAACGAATAAAATATGCTAACCCTAATCTTACAAATGAAAAAGTATCTGAATAACGTTTAGTCAGATTTTTAAAAAATGTAATAGGTTTTAATCAAAGATTTTAAAATTCTATCTCGTGTTCCTTAGAGAAGCAGGAATAAAAATAATGGAACGTATTCTTAGCCGATTCTTTTTGAAGGATGGATTATAATGCATATACAAAACTGCAACATAAAATGAATGCAGATTTTACAGAGATTCTCTCATTAATATTCATTTACTTTCATTGTAATTAGTATTCACTATTTGTACACGCATTTAGTTAAGCGAAGGGAATTAATTCATTAAGAAAAAGGATAGAAATTTCTTTAAAAAAAATTGATTATAAAACACCATTATAACTGAAAAGGTAACGCTGTGTTATTGGAAATAAATTTAATAAATATGACATATGCTCAGGAGAATTTCAATAATTTACTTCGATGGTACGAAACAAAGGAAAACTCAAGTATTTCGAAGCATTTTAATCGAAACGTTGCCATTCGAAAAAGTCAAAAAAATGAGCTTTTAATATGTTTTTTGCTTTTTGAGGATAATTAAACTAGAAAATATCGATTTTGGAAAAAACTAATTGCTCTAAAACAATATGAATTTAAATAAATTATTAAACGTACTAGAAGGACTAGCTTGATACAATAATTCCAAACTACCTCACAAAAAAATTAAACTTATTTCAAATATATAATAAATAAATTTATTATTCTATTGCGTTTCCATGGAAACCAAGTCGGTGCAATATTAAAAGTATCACGGGACTAATATACTGATTTTATTTGTTTAACCTTAACACGACTAACAGTAAGCGAAACATTTTTCCACATTTTAAAACTATGTGATTGTCTCGCATATTGAATTACTACTTTATCTGCCTTTTTTACAGAATGTCAAAATAGATTTTTCAGAAGAAAAACTCATTGCACACAATTGGCGCCATTGATAAAACATTCAGAGCTTTATCCTTATAACTTATTACACTTTATTGTCATGTGTGTCAAATATCACTGTTTTCTACCATGTTTTATCTTAACCGGTACGTATAATCTTGTGCAACAATATTAACTTAGCATATTTAAACAAATGCCTGATAAAAATACTCATTGATATAAATCAATGGTCTTCAAACTTTTTCAACTCACAGAACCCCCTAAAACTTGAAGGTGTTTTGGTGGAACCCCTAGAACTGGAAAATGTTTCGTGGAACCCCATTCCACACACATGATTAGAAGAATATATCTCAAAATAATATTTAAAATAGATCAACATGCAATGGGTACTTTATAGAAAGGCAATCAAAATAAGTATTGCATTTATTATTAAATATTCTAATCTCATTTTTTAATATAATTTACTCATAAATAATATCAGTTTATGATCTAAGTATCATCTACACGTGCATTATATTTTGTATATGGGATATATGCATGCTTTTTTTCACACAAATTGACTGTATTTATTGAATTTATTTCACAATCAGCATTTTGATTTGTTTTTATACTTTGTTTTTGTAACCACTCGCGTTGAGAAATATATTTCACTAGCTGAAATGCCCGTTCTTCGCACGGATTAAGTTTTAAAAACCAAAATTCATCTATTATAGCAATCAAAATATTTTTTTAGGAAGGGTAAAACCCTGTATTAAGTAGTATAACCAAAAATTAAAAATATTTTTTTTCAAATGAATGTTCACATTATAAATAATTTTAAACAAATTGCAATTTGGCCTAAAAATAAATAATTTAACAAAAACAAATATTTCAATGTAAGAGAGAAAATTAGCATGCTAAAGAGTAAATAGATATGAATAAATGCAAATATAAATAAAAATTATTAGAAATGTGATAGCAGTAGTAAGTTTCTGCTATGGGAACTATGGGTGAAATAACTTGCAATAGATAAACCGAAAGAAAAAAATTAATGATGATAAAGTGATTCTCACTAAATGCTATCATAAATAAGAAGCATTAGGAAACTTTCAACTGAAAAAAAATTAAATTAGTATTATATGAGGTATGGGTGCAATGCTATCTAACATCTCTGTAATACATTTAATATAGAGTATTAAATGTAATTCAGTACTAAAAAAATTTAATTAGTATGAACTAAAACCAAAAAATCTACCTAAAACAGATATAACAGGTCCCCATTGAAATAGCCCAGAACCAACAACAGTACTAAATGAAACAAATAATAAACCATGTTGCTAAAAAATTAACCATTACAAATGATACAGTTTTCTGGTTTGCAAGATTGTCAGAAGGGGGGGGGGCAAAGTTAAGTCATGATGAAAAATCTGTTCAAAGGGTGCATCTCATCATAGTTTCAGCGAATAGCCCCCTTTTGTTAAAAAAAAATTCTGATTTATTTTCATTTAAAACAAAGATGAGTTCTTATCGGTCATAGGGACCATAAGGCAAAAAACAGTGACACTCAAAAAAACATTGTACATTCAGGTTTCTCATAAATAGGAAGCATTATCTTCAATATATTACCAACATGTTAACAGCAATTAATTTGAATTTGGTGTCATTTTCTTTCTGTTATATTTTAAGCAATATTTTTCTACAATGAAGAAAACATTGAATATGCCGGTGAAGGAAGAATAGCAATAATCTTTATTTTCAACGACAGAAAATGGCATGAGAATAAAAGCAGGCGAGAAGTGAAGGTGTAGTTTCATTGATTGTAAAAAAATACCTCTTTGATATTTGTATCATGAATAGGTAATGATGATCTAAGATTCTGTTTATAAATAGCATCACAAATTATTGTTCCGCTTAAAAACTCAGTTTTAAACACACACAAAAAACACACACACACTTCATAAAATCTTAAATATTTAAAATTGATAAAAGAAATAAAATAAATACATATCAAAGTACCCTTACATATAGTAATTATAATATTAATCCAAACCAAAATGCTACTTTAAATAGATAAATTAACGCTTGATTTTGAAGAAACTACCATAAACAGCTCAGAACAAAAGAAGCATGTCAAAAAATCTTATATGTAAATAGAAATTCTAATTTAAATCACAACATTAACAATCAGTTAATCCTTATTATTTAGAAATCAATGTCCTTTTCTTTAGTTACATTTTTCTACTTTTTTGTTACAATTGAAAAACATGGAATTTGCCAATAGAAGGAAAAGGGGGTACATATTGGAGTAACCGCAACAAAATTTGCACCATAATATCAAAATAACAGATTCTTATATGTTTTAAATGAAGAAAAAGTCAAATTTTGGTATAAAAAGTGCCGCTTTGACTCTAATACATAAGTATCAGGAAAAGCAGTACCCTTTTTCTTTTTCAATGGAAGGAAATGTTGGTGCTAACCTTTTATCGCACCAATGCCAACGTTCAAAATAACTCGCCAAGTTGGCAATGCTGATTTCAAATATGTTTTATGGACTCAATTGGCAACCATGTGCTTCATTTCATGTAATGTTGTAATAATAATAGGTTGTGACAATATGTAAGAATTGAAATGTCATAGGAAGATTTTTTGGTACTTATGTATAATTGCAACAATTGCCAACTCTATTAATAACTCACTAAGTTGGCAACCACGATTTCCTATGTGTTGTTTTTCTGGGTTGTTTAATTTGGTTGGAATAGCGTAAACACACAAACTCTTTCTTTTATATATTTAGTATAGATTATGACATTAGTATACAACCTTACATGTAGTAGAAACCTTAAGTATAAAAATAAAAGTCTAATTTTGACGAAACTACAATAAACAGCTCAGAACAAAAAGAAAATGTCAGAAAATCTCATACGTTAATAAAAATTCGTATTACCCTTCGTGTTCTTACGTATTAGCATCACCACATCCAAAGTGGCACTAAGCACACACACACAAATCACACTATATCCCAACAAAATCTGACTCATTTTTTTTCCACATAAAAACACAAACACAGAATCTTTGTTGTTTTGATATCAAGGAGTGATTAGCATGGCGCCAATTTGGCTGTGATGACACTTATATGTAAGTATCATAAATTCTAATTTAAATCACAATATTGGCAATCTAATAATCCCAATTAGTTTGAATGGAGTGTCATTTTCTATGGTACTTACATATTATCGCAACCTATTGGCGACATTACATGAAATGAAGCATATGGTTGCCAATTTGATTGACTCTAAGAATAACATAAAATTAATAAACATGGGGAAGCAAAAAATTTTCAGATACAGCAAAAAGGTTTGAAGAGTGTAATCAAGCTTTTTTTGATAATCATAGTACAGCTAAGATAAATCAGGAGCTTCTCAGACTAAATAATCATTCTATACTGATGGAATGGGGTAATATGTACCATTAAAGTGTACTAATTACTAATATTCAGGCAATGTCATTTGGTTCTAAGTTTAACTTTGGCGCCGAAAACCTGTGCCATGATATGAATCTCATATGGATTGTAATCAAGTTAAGTTTATCCACCGTATTAAATTCATGTATCTGTGTATAATTTTTTCTTATCACACACAAATTTTGTGATTTGTAATAATGCACGCTGACTGAGCAATGGAAAAAGTACCCATCTTGCAATGCCTAAGGTTATTAAAGCTACTATTTTTATTGTTGTGGCCACTTTTAAAGATATTTACTTCCCATAAAATGTTCTATTTCATTTTATGCTCCTGATTAATCTTAGCTGTACTATAAGCCTGATTACATCTTTAAATCTTTTTGCTGTATCTGAAAAATTTTTTGCTTCCCCATGTTGTTTATTAATTTTGTTATTCTTAGTTAATAATGCAAAAACATTTGTTCATATTATGGTACAAAACAGTTGCAAGGACCTTGGGTTTGCACATTTGCTTCTCCTTATTCTTTCTAACCTGAATGTTGGTGGTATTATCAGTCTATGGTTGTGCTTGGGTTACAAAAATTTTTTCAGATACAGCAAAAAGGTTTGAAGAGTGTAATCAAGCTTTTTTTGATAATCATAGTACAGCTAAGATAAATCAGGAGCATTAAATGAAATAGAACATTTTATGGAAAGTAAATATTTTTAAAAGTGGTTACAACAATAAAAATAGTAGCTTTAGGCCTTGCAAGATGAGTAGTTGTTCCAGTACGCAATCAACATGCATTATTACAAACCACAAAAGGAAACAAGAAATAATTTGAACAAAAATTATACACAGTTACACAAATTCAATACGGTGGATAAACTTAACTTGATTACAATCCATCTGAGGTTCATATCATGGCACAGGTTTTCGGCGCCAAAGTTAAACTTAGAACCAAATGACATCGCCTGAATATTAGTAATTAGTACACTTTAATGGTACATATTACCCCATTCCATCAGCATAGAATGATTATTTAGTCTGAAAAAGTTGTATAAAAAAAAACATCCTTTTTTTTAAAGAAACGAAAAAGATATAATACGTTGGAAATCAAATACGAAAATATCTACTGTTATCAAATTAGTGTTGCCAATCGGAAAAATAAAATTTAGAAAAACATTTTTTTAAGACTATTTTTTCGAAAAACAAATGTAATTCCTCCACAAAGAGTTAAAAAAATGAATAAACACAACTAAAATAAATACATTTACAGTTAAATGTGCTAAAATCCCCTCCAAAACTGCTCAAAATATTAATTTTCGCAAAGTTAAGACTTGACATGGCTGATGACGTCATATCTCCATTTAGCTGAAAAATCGCATAAAAATTGAATTTTAAAAAAATCTAAAGCAAATTTCGAAAAAAACTCTTCGAGGTTAATAGCATAACGACCTATAGCTTCTACATGCCAAGTTTCATACTCCTGGGTTGCTTAATTTTGGCGGAATAGGTGAAACACACACACAAACTCTTTCTTTTATATATTAGTATAGATTTAAACACAATGTTCTGAATGGCATTAAAATGTTTATAGCTAGCTATGCGAGAAATACTGTATATTTTTCATGAATTTGCAACCTAAAATTTAGGAGCTGTTTTTACATAAATTTAGATTTTAACATCGAATCTGTTGATAAGTTGTTTCCACTCCTTCATTATAGGTGTTTTTTCCCCACAATTGCAAAATAGTGGGATTTCATTTTTTCCCTTTTCCATTAGAAAATTATTTAGTTATGCAAGACATTTTATTAATTAACGAGTAAAAAATAATCTCGTGGATTATAAACGAGTATAAAGTTATATTTATAAGTTTCTTTCGGATTTTTTTTATTGCGATTCATGGAACCCCAGGATTTTGTGGAACACAATTTGAAGACCACTGATCTAAATGGACTAAATTCACATGACATCATAATCACATGATAACGGGAATCACGCGTTTCTAGGCAATCAGTTCATGAATTTATGTAACGTAATAGTCACGTGAAAAATTCATGGGCTTTGCTGTTGCCAACGTTTGCTTTCTGTAGAAACTTTCGTTTAAAAAGTGAATATTTGTCAACAATAAATCACACTGGCAAACAAAATGTACTTGATTTAAGAATACACACATAATACTAAAATAATATATATATATATATTCTAAATTCTGAAGAATCTTAATATTTAAACACATTTACCCCTTTAACAAATTCGAGATTTTATCTAAATTTTGCGAGTAGAACAAGTGTAAGTCTAATAACAGTTTTGAATTTAATGGAAAACACGGGATAGCATTTATATAACCGCGTTTATGCGGTTCCTATATAAGCCAGTATCAGCCTCCGGACAGAGGTGATCACTTTTGTCTAGTGGTCATGTTACTTGGCTTTGAATCCATAGATAGCAGGTTCTATCCCTGGCATTGGTGACCCTCGTTGAAACGAAAAACGCACAACCTTCTGATCTGTCGTGGCGCTATCTACCGCAACAAGAGCAACCAAAGTCGTCAAACCCACTTGACGCATCAACAAAAGTCGTCAGACCGACTTATCGCATCAACCAAAGTCGTCAAACAAACTTGACGCATCAACCAAAGTCGTCAAACAAACTTGACGCATCAACCAAAGTCGTCAAACCCACTTGACGCATCAACCAAAGTCGTCAAACAAACTTGACGCATCAACAAATCAAACTACATCACCAAAGTCGTCAGACCCACTTGACGCATCAACCAAAGTCGTCAGACTCACTTGGCACAACAACTCACACGCTCGTCATGATAAATATCTCATTCGTTCTCCTATCCACCGACTTACTTGGTGGGGGAGAAGTATAGCGGTTCGTATATAAGCCTGTAACAGCCTCCGGACAGAAATGATCGCTTTTGTTTAGTGGTCATGTTACTTGGTTTCGGATCCATGATCGCAGGCTCTATCCCCGACAACCGTCAATTTATTCCATTGAAGAGACAAACGATAAAAAAAGTTACAGAATGTAATGAAAGTTGTTTGCGATTTTTATTTATTCTACGACTAAACAAACCAAAATAAATATTTACATGCTAATATTTACTCTTAGCAACCTTATGGACCAGCAAGGGTTGAAAATATTCCATATTAATTCAAATATATGCAGTTTATCACAAATATTTCACTTTTAAACATAAACATTATACAGCGTTGTAACTCGCAGAACTCTTAAAATTCAAAATTTAAATCCATTCGAATTCCCCATACAGTCAACCACGCCAAAATAATCTAGAAACCGTCCTTTCAGCAGCTACATTTTCCCCTCGTACAACCTGTATTGTCTGGAAGTAGAATTAATGCATAAAGTAATCGATGATTATAGGGAAGAATAGAAGTGAATTCACTCGTCCTTCGCTTACAATCCGACTAAATCCTGCAGGATTTACATATATTTATGTTCCGCGCGTTCTATTCATTTCGCTACGCTCCAACATATCAAAATAAAAGTTTTATCATCTTGCGGTGGTTTCAAAAATCGATAGCTTTGCTGTTCCATTGAGGAAACGTGCGGTTTCATTGCGGAATGTTTCATTTAAAGGGTTTTAAGATCTGTGGAAAGATTTCTAAGTCCATAAGCTCCGCTGAAAACAAAACAAAAATCCAACTCCTGACTATTTTAAGGGACAATTATTTAAATATATCTTGTTTTCTAACTATTAAACAGAAATGAGACTTGAAACACATTGGATTTGAATGATATTTATAAAGAGAATTGGTGTTAAAATGATACACATCAAAGAGAATTTAGAAATATTGATCATTTGAAGTTTTGCACACATATTTAGCCATTTTTTTTTCTTATTCACAAGGTGATTAAAATTCATCTTTCAAAATGCTGTAAAAAAAGAACCACTGCTTTGAATGACTTCAAATTTGAACTGAATATACTTGAAAAAGGGGAAAACAGTATGTCCTGAAAAAAAAGTTCTAAAGAGTGTCAACAAACTGCGCTGTAAGCCACTCAACAAAATTTTATTCTACTACAAGTGGCCATTTTAATCGAATTACGACGTTTTAGGCATCAGTTGCTAATTAAACCAGCTATACTATTCGATGTGCATGATTGTTTCGGTTTTTTGACGGGGGAAAATGGACTTTTCCAAGTCATTCAACAGTTGTAGCACTTTAAGTGAAACTCTCATCCTCCGCGGCAAGGTCGTACCCCATTGGTTGGGAAAATCTGTTTTTATCTGTTCTGGAAGCATAAAAAGCAACAATGAGGAATGCAATGAATTCTTTTTCTTATGACATACCACTTTTCCTTTTTACAAGTATATTGAGTTCAAATTTGAAGTCATTCAGAGTATTGGTTCTTTTTTAACACCATTTTGAGAGTGAAACTTTAATTATAACCACCCTATATTTAAATTGTTCGTGGAAATTTAGAATTCAAAATAAAGGTTTAATTATATTTCTAATTGAATTAGTACATAAAATAATCAGACGCACGCGGATTTTGGATTGAATCAATTAGTGTACGGCTAATTTTTTCTGAATACTACTTGAGATTGTGAAAGCTTGAAATAATTTATTTTAATAATAAGAAAACTAATTTGTATTTAAGACAGTAGAACGTCGTTTATCCGAACGTTAATTACCCGGAGCGTCAAATATCCGAACCAAAGTCCGGATACGTTTTCGAACAGTACAATGCTCAACATTTGTTTCGCGTGAGGAAAATAAGTGATTATTTTCCACAATAAAGGTAAAATTGCGACATTTTGCACCTATTTTGCTTTTGCTTCAAGCACGTTTCCCACTTATGATGACTTCAATATTCGTAGTGTCCGGTTTCATATACTGCATTGTTCGCATTCGGTTTTCGGTTATCCAAACAATCGCGTATCCGAAAAGTGCCCGGTCCCAATTGATTCGGATAAACGACGTTCTACTGTATATAATACAAAATTCAGTTTTAAAATTGGATGAATTTCAAGCAAAATTTGAAAGGAAAGCAACAATTTGAATTTTTTTAAATAATTCATTTGTGAAGAATTAATGTCAACCAAACGAAAATGCATTGTAAATTTCAAAGTCCTTCAACATAAAAAAGGCACTACATTATCAACAACAAAAATAATCACAATATAAATATTTGTTGTTGATAAATTCATGTGACGTCAAAGTCACATGGTAACGGTCAAGTGTTTCCAGCGAAAAAGTTCATGTGCTTTGCTGTTGCCAACTTTGGCTTTTTGAAGAAATTTTCTTCCAAAATGTACATATCTGTCACCAATAATAATACTAGAAGGTAAATAAAATGCACTCGATTCTTAAGTACAAATATAATATAGGAACTTTTTTATAATTTAGAAAAATTGAGAAATTTTAATACTTGAACATCATTACCCAATTAATTATCAAACCTAAAATTGCATCTTTTTACAAGTAGAACATCATACATAAATCTGTCAGTTTTTAATTCAATGGAAAACGCTTGATTGTCATAAAATAAGCCCATTGCTGAGAGTGCATGTTGACTATATATCTCGTAATCTTGAACTAGAATCAAATTTTTTGAAATAATCATCCGCAAAAATGAACGAAACACAAGTACAAGAAGTTCGTTTGTCTGCTTCTGAATTCTGCTTGCCTAAACCTCGAGAAGCTAAATAAATACACTTTAATGGAATGTATCATCTATGTATAAGTCTCAAAAAATAATTTCTCAAAAGATAAAAGACGAGATCGTTCAAAAACTTCTCGACACAAATTTATAATGGATATCATGTAAAAAAAAGGATTAATGGATGAATCTGTTCCATCTATTTTTTAAATTGAATTCAAGATGCTTACTGCTCAAAATTAAAAGGAAAAAAATTATATATAATTGGATAAGAAATTTTAAAAATGAAAGAAACAGTAATTTATAAAAGTCATTCTATTTCAATCACAAGTATTTTACGTTTTAATTATTTATTCACAATTAAAAATACGATCATTTATTTCTAATACAATACCTTTAACTTGTACTTTATTTAGCATTATATACTTGCCCATAATTTCCCACTAATACTTTGAGCCTACAGATTTAACGTCCGCCAGCCCTTCCCCACACGGCATCAGGACTCGAACTTACGGCACGCCAGTCACATTTCCATGGCCTAAGGGAAACCGCCACCACCGAGATATTCATGAAAAAACCGAAAAAACGTTGTTGTTGTTGTTACTAATGCCACCTGTCTGACTTAGTCAGATCGAAGCCCACGAAATTCATCATGGTATCGGGCTATATTGTACGCCTGTCGTTAGCAGTGGCTTTGAGCACCATGCAGGTGACAGTATGATTTGGCTCGGTTCCACAACAATTTTGAGGGAGAACACCCTGAGAGTGGTCAGGGGTTTCCCACCTCTATTCCCTTCCACCAACTTCTGATTGAGTGTTTATTAAAATCGCACTCTAAATCAACATGAAGGCTTTTTACAACGGACCTCATAATTTTAAAACACAATCAAATGACGAGGAAGACACCTAAGCTGACATTCCACTCTTACTTCAACCCCCTCCAATGTGAGATAGATTGATTAAATATGAATATCGCACTGTTGTGCCACACGAGGGCTTTCGGCGAAAAACGTCGTAATTTTGAACCATGGTCAAGTGACGAGGACGACACCTGAGCTGTCCCCCCCCTTTCCTAACAACCACACCACACCACGGGAAAGCGTTTGAGATCTCGACAGATTTAACGTGCATCGCTCCCCTACACGACGGATTTTCAGCGACACGAGGATCGAACTTATGACACATCGGGCACGAGTCCGTTACCTTGGCCACTAGGCTACCGCAGCCCTCCCTCCAATGCGAGAACTTTGAGTCACGACAGATTTAACGCGCATCAGCCCTTCAAAACGGTGCGTCTTTAATGGCCTCATGACTCAAAAAGGCCGCCTACGAGTACATAACAGTACCTGCTTGGCTGCCGCAGCCACAGATGGTATTGCGCTTGGTACAGAAGTGCTGTAGTTACTATAGTGACCGCGGTAGCCAAGTGGTCAAGGCTTCGGATCATGGCTAGCGTGTCATGAGTTTGAGCCCAGTACCACTGAAGACCCTCCGTGTAGGGGAGCGATGCACGTTAAATCTGTCGAGAGCTCAAACGTCCTCACATTGGTGTTGTAGTTAAGAGGGAGCGGTGCCAGGTCAGGTGTCGTCCGCGTCACTTGACCATGGTTCAAAATGACGCGGTCCGTCGCCAAAAGCCCTCGTGTAGCTGAACAGTGCGACGTTTTTATTCACTCACTCACTGTACTTACTATAAGCACTATTATTCAATTGCCAGTTTTGCATTCCAATAGCATATATTTAGAGATAGTGCTATACTAATTCAAAAATACTAACAATCGAATGTAAATTCGAATGCTTCAAAAAATTCCTCATAAATTTTGAGAATTCTTAATTTGTAAGACATTTCTTTATGGCCACCTCCCGAACACATGCCATGAAGCTTATGTTTAAAACCAAAGAACACCCACCATTTCTTAAGGTTGGAAAAACACGTCAAAGATTAATACGTTTCACCATGTCAGACGACAATCTCCTTAGCCGTTAATACGCCAAAATAGGGCGCATCCAATGACAGCTCTGCATCCACAGATTTCGATGTTTTTGGCACCAAATTGCCAAATCGTATTAAAGTAAAAGGATTTCGATTCCTCACTCCCGGTTGTCTTAAATCTTCGCATCCTGCCCCCTCCCCCGTCTTTTCGACGCCGTTCGAAAACGAAACTATTTTTAGAATTCTATCGTCTGCCTGATGGCGCTTATCATTCAGCGCCTCATGGTTCAAGGGCGCCAGGGAAAGAATCCACATCAGTTAGATTAGATATAACAGACTTTATTAGAATGTTAATTTGTTGCTCTTCTGCTCCAGAATACGGAACATAAATTTTAGAATTAAATATTGATGTGTTGATGGATTTTTTTAACATTTTGGCAACACTACCGTATCGTGCTGAAAGACTTAAATCAGGGCCCCTTTTTTGGCAAAAAAAAATGTTTTTCAAAGATGGCTAACACTGTGTTGAAAGAATTATAATCTCCTTCAAACTCGACATTTCATTTCGAGTGATTACCGTTTGTCTTGTCATTTTTATTTCTAGTGAAAAGCATATTGCAAGATGCTGTACCTGCCTATTATTAGTTTTAATATCCGGCGTTGTGCAGGAATTTAATGTTTGTTTTAATTTTTTGTTAATAGCTCTGGTTCATAAATTAATCGCTAAAATGCCTTAGTATATAAACTGAATATCAAATTTATTCAGTAATTAAAGCAATACTTTTAGAACTTATTCGGTAAATTCTAAAATGGTTAGCTTTCTCTTCGTAAATCACGAAAAGAATTGAAAGGAGTTTGAGCAACTAAAAAAATTAAAGGAATAGAAAAATTACTGAAATATTAAAATCTTTTGGCCTTATCATATGCCAAGGTCAAATAAAAAAAATAACTTGACAAATTCAAAATAAACAGGGTGGCCAAACTATTAAAAAACTTAGAATAATTCGATGCAAGTTTCAATTGTTTCTTTGAGAATTCCGATTCCATAAAAGAAAAGTAATACATACGAAGCTACAACCAATAAGATATTCAGTTTTCATGAGATTTTTACACACAATCTGGCAAAAAAATTGCCCAGCTTCTTTAAAATGCATTTTTATAAATTAAATTCATTACTGATAAAAGCAGGTATGAAGATGACACAAAAATGTAAATTCCTCCTATCCTTCTACTTTATATATTATATAATTTAATATCTATTGAGTAAAATCACATTTTATTTTTGAATCATTCTTATTGGAAGTATTAATTCAGAGAAAAGGTATTGGCAACGCTCGTGAAAACATTTATTTAAGTATTTGGGATAATAGCCTTTGTTGCTCCATTTCCCACAAAAAACCTGTAAACTGTATTTAAGCATTTAATAATCACTTTTTACTGAAATATTCTTCGGAAATATTTACTCTTCACAATGGAAATTTTCTTGAAATTTCAAAATTTTCATATGCTTTTGCACAGATATTTTTGTAATTCTTACCTATTTTACCCCAACTACAGTCCAATGAAGAGTCCCCCGTCCACTACCAACTGATAAACCGAAAGAAAAAGAGAATCGAAAAAGAACTAATCGTCTTCTGATCGAAAACAATACAATTAAAAAAAGAAAATTTGTAAAATATAGAAAAATTGAAAGCTCAAAAGGAAAATTATAGTAAATGTGAAAACTGCATTTTTAAAAACGATTAGAATTAGATTCTCATTCTTATTTTGGCATTTCAAAAGGTTCGCTAGACGCATGCGCAAATCCAACAAAGGTTGTGGTATCCACAATTTTATGTATAAAAAAGTACATTTTACTCTTATTAAATAATTTTACAAAAGATTTGCAAAAAAAAAAAATAGTAGTCATTGATAAAAAAAAAAGGAGGAGCTGATATTATAACTTTTAAAATTTATGCACAAGAAATTAGTTTACGAAATTTTTCTACCGTCCCCTTCCCTTCAATAATTCCTATGCAATATCAAATTAACTATCATATATAATTGAGAGTGAAATGCTTTAAATTAAATATATTTCTGCATTACAAAAATACATGGCGATTACTCACAGAGTTCGAATTATTCTCAACATTTAGTAACAGTGTTTTACAACATATTAGTTGTGTCATTTGACTTGACAAAACAATGTCGCATTTTGATTTCAATAACATGAATAACGAAACACGGTAGAGTAAATTTTCAAAACAAGAGATTTCTCCATTTCAGTACAGATCAGGCTGAATAGATGACCTTCAGTAAAAGTAATAAAAACCTTTTTAATGTAACTCTCGCATTTGATGGATTTTTAAATCTAAATCTTGATTTCGAATAATACATTACAATAAATATAAATAAAAGAACACGAAAATTTTAATATTTACATCCTGACACTTAACATCTCTTCCCTGCTACTATCTTTCCTATTTTGGGAGAAATTTTGATATTTTATTACATATTATTGTGTGCCGATATTCTGGCAGGGCCGCAAAAATATTCACTGAGGGCCACATGAAGCCCGCGGGCCACGAGTTTGACAGCCCTGTAGTACACCAAATGTTTAGAAAGCAGATGGTTGAGTGAGTGAATATTAACGTCGCACTGTTCAGCTACACGGACTTTTGGCGACGGACCGCGTAATTTTGATCCATGGTCAAGTGACGCGGACGATACCTGAGCTGGCACCCTTCCACCCCTTCTCCTAACTACCACACCACATCAATGGGAAGACGTTTGAGCTCTCGACAGATTCAACGTGCATGTCTCCCCTACACGGCGGGTCTTTGGTGGTACTGGGATCGAACTCATGACACGCTAGCCATGATCCGATGCCTAGACCACTTGGCTACCGCGGCCACAGAAACTAGATGGTACCGCATCTGGATAAAATTCTAATTTAATTTACGTCACACTCTGAGGGCTTTTGTTGACGGACCACGGAGTGAATGAGTGAATATTAACGTCGCACCATTCAGCTACTCGAGGGCGTTTGACGACGGATCTCGTCATTTTAATCCATGGTCAAGTGCCGAGGGCAACACCTGAGCTCTCTGGTACCCCCCTTCTCCTAACTTCTACACCACGACGGACCATGGTCAAATACGAGAACGACATTCGATTTGGTCCCCACCTCTCCGGACTTCCACATCATGGCAACGGGATGATTTTGAGCTTCAAACAGAGATTTAACGTGCATCAGTCTATGTGGAGGGTCTTTATTTGCACTAAGTATCAAACCTGTGACTTCAGCTGTGAATAACATCAGCCACGAGTTCGTGACCATGACCATCCGATTTTTAGAAGCGATTGAATAATATAGCAAAGTCAGAAGAAATTCCAGACGAGGGAGCGATTACCGAAGGCTCTGATGGTGATCAGTTTCTATTTTTATTCTTGTTATAACAAAATTTTAAAAAATTACTTACTTTTAATCATTTTATTTGGGGTAAATAGCAGTAATCAATCGATATGAAACTTTTTCTCTCTCTCTCTCTCTCTCATGTCTGATAAAAATTTGGGACATAATAATTTAAGATGTTGTAGTGCATAGGTTCTCAACGTGGGTGATAACACCCTCTTGTGGGCGTTTGAGGCTTTCAGGGGAGCATTAAAAGACCCACATGAAAATTAGGGGGCGTTGAGATGGCACGCGGGGGCTTGGGCAAATAAGCCAAATATAGCCTAAAAAAAATACTAAAAAACACGCTGATGTGTACTAACAAAAGTAAACTTTAATACTGTTTACCTTATGTTGATTGTATGTATTTAAATAATTTCTATCACATGTACGAAAATTCATATATTCCGATAGTTCGGGAAGAGGATGAAAAACTTAAAGATTACAATACATTACATTCTACATTAAATTGAGTGATACAACAAATTTTAATTTCTGTAGTGCACGTGTTGTATTTGTCTGTAATAGGAAAAATGTTTCGTCCACTGCATTTCATTACGTATATTATCCAAAAACCATAATTGAATATGTTAACCAAGGATTTAACGTGATTCTTTAAAGGCGGAAACTGTCCATTTATATTTATTTTGAGCAATAGTTTATTATGAATTACTTCGTATCACGAAACCCCCGGCCTGTGTTTGTACCAATTAAGTCAAAACTCTTATTCCACTCTTTAAAATAAACAAGATATCAATCATTGGCATGGCCAAGTAATTTTAGCGCGTTTTTCACATGTTGTATTTTACAAAAATGCAACTAATGAACTTTTTACTAACAGAAAGTAGTGTGTACTATACTTAAAAAAAAAATTTTAATTTTTAAATTTAAATATGATTTGGCTCATCTAGGGCACAAATGCGACCAAATGCCGAAAACCCGAGGTCAATCGGTTAATTATTGGCTGAGAAAAAGGTACGACAAAATATGGAACGAAGACGAAATTTGCGTCCTAATAGCGCTTTTTTACACTACGTGAAAAACGCGCTAAAAAATTCAGTAGCACGTTTCAATTCCAACAATATCCTATCTATGACTAAAATATGTATTACACATTTAAGTATATTTGTAGCAATAGCAATTTCAGATTCGCAAGTAAAAAAATTGGGGTTTAGAAAAAAATTAAATTAAAAAATATATTCTTTTAGCAATAGAATGTTTTTTTTTTAAATTTAACCCTTGTTTTCACCATGTATTTATACAAGGGGTGATCAAATGAAAAGGTACGAAACGACACGGTGGGTACAAATGTAGACTTTATTCAAAATATACACCATAGGCCTGAGCACAACGATCCCACTGATGAACAAGCCGCAGGATTCCTTGTGCCCAGAATTCCTGTGGCTGTGACGAGACCCAGTCCTTCACAGTGTCCTTGAGTACGTCGTCCGAGTTGAAGCGCTTCCCTTTCAGGTGTTTTTTCAGTGGACCAAACACATGGAAATCGCAGGGTGACATATCCGGACTGTAGGGCGGATGGTCCAACGTCTCCCATTTGAACTTGTCTAGTCCCATTTGTGTGACTCTGGAGACGTGTGGACGCGCGTTATCATGGAGCAGAACCACACCCTCCGTGAGCAGCCCCGGTCTTTTGTTCTTGATGGACCTGCGTAGGCGTCGGAGTGTCTCACAGCACACATTGGAGTAAATGCTTTTTCTGTGCTCGAGGAATTCCACAAGTAGCGGACCTTGAACGTCGAAAAAGACAGTGAGCAACACCTTGCCTGCTGACTTCACGGCTCTGAACTTTTTAGGGGGAGGTAACGACACATGCTTCCACTGCATGCTGTCCCGCTTTGTCTCTAGCTCGTAGTGATGGCATCAGGTCTCATCACCTGTGACGATCCGCTTCATGAAAGCGGGGTCTTCCTGATACCGAAACACACGGTTCCATTGCTGACATCCACCTTCAGCGCCAACATTCGCAATGTGACACGCCGATCACTTCTCACTATGTCGTCCACCTTGTCGATGAGATCGCTCGAGATGACAGTGTTTGCCTGGCCTGGTCTCTGGTCATCACCCACACTCTCACGGCCTGCACGAAAACGGGCACTCCATTTTCTGACAGACTTGTCAGAGACACATTTCTCCCCGTAAACGTTCACCCTCCGCCGATGAATAGCTGCCGGTTTCTCACCTTCCGCTGTCAGAAATCGGATAACACTTCGCTGCTCCTCAATCGTCGAATTTAGCAACGCAAACACCATCCTGTCCTCATACGGACTGCCGCATCATTTGGACGCCGCTTTTTATAAGAGCCTTTGCTCTCGCTTGCGCATGCGGGAGCCCGTGAATGATCCGATCCCAGTCAGAGCCTCCAATGGCATCCCGAGATGTCTCGCTACATTCTCCCATGGCGGAATATCCAAATATTTAACTGTTTCATTTTTATGTCGTTTCATACCTTTTCATTTGATCACCCCTTATATTATGTACACTCTTATTTCTTTAAAGTGGGAGGGGGCGGTATCGGAATATTCACAAGAAAAAGGGGCGCCAGTTCAAAAAAAGGTAGGGAACCTATGTTGTAATGGATATCCAAATGTTTCAATAACGGCATTACGGTTATCGATAACATTTACAGTAACATCAAGTAAAGATTTTGAGATGACCAATTTTTTGAATAAAGGTCATGTTTCTTCCGTAGTTGACTTGCTTCGAGTTTATAACTCACTCAAAGCAACACAATAGCTAATATAATGCCGATAGACCTCATAATTCTCACCCAAGGTTACCTGACAAGGATGACATACTTCAGTTTTATCCATCTTTCCTATCTTCCACATTGTGAGTTAGATTCAATCGGGAATTATTTTTCAATCATACTTAGTTGACGTGGTGGGAAAATTCCCCAATAAAATCTATTTACTTTTATATTTAAAAATCACTTTTTTTGCACAATTTGAAACATTTTGTGCATCATCTGACTTTATCAAATTATGTATGATTTAGTACCCTTGAAATTAATTACTTTATTCACTTTGCGAAAATCATGAAAACTTAATTGAAACTTTATTGAAGAGATTTGAGCATATTATCGAACTGAGTACGTATTAGGACCAGTATTCAAAATTTGTGGTATTTTTTAAGCAATTGTTTGGCGCCGCTTAGCCTTCTTTGGCTCTTGTGCCATAAAATCAAACAATCAAATCAATCAATCGAGAATTAAATTCAATAATTTGTGCAATAGTATGATATTAATTATAATTCAAAATTCACAATATTAATCTTTTCAAGATTTAAATTGAAAAATATAGAACGCTAAAAAGTTCTCTAATGTAATATATATGTACATATACATAAAAAAATTTCGACTTTTTTACATTCTTAAAATGTATTTAAGGGTATACGGAAAAAGCAATAATCAACGTTACAGAAAGAATATTTAAAAGTGACTTTTTTATTTTACAAGCTTTTAACTATTACAAATCTAAATAATCTCTATTGTAAATATGCATTACAGCTACTACAGGTTCCAAGTACAATTTTTAAAAATGGGATTAAACGGTAAATCCAAATTTGGAGAATAAATGATTGAGTATTTATTAACGGCGCGAAAGCAACACAAGGGCTATTGGCGACGGACCTCGTAATTTTGAGCCTCAGGCAAGTGACGAGGACGACACTTAAGCTGAAATTCAACCTCTTAACACCAGCGGGGCGACTTTGAACCACGATAAATTTAATTTGTATCACTCCCTCAAAACGGTGGATCAACTGGGGCACCCATGACTCGAACTCATGACTTGATGGCTATGAGTTCGTGACCATAGCTACCAGGCTACCTCGGTCATCCCTATTAGAGTCAGTGAGTGTTTGTTAAGATCGCAGAAAAAACCAACACAAAGGCTATTGGCAACGGACATCGTAATTTTTAACCATGGCCAAGTGACGAGGACGACACCTGAGCTGGCACCCATCTCCTAACTACCACACTACGCCAACCACATCTCTTTTTAGAAAGAGGGTTGTGGTGACCAGTCGTGTAAACTGTTTCGAGAATCAATACAGATCAATTTTTTCACCGGTTAAGAAGTTTTTGCTGAAGAAAAAATTTTGTTAATAACCTATAAGAAAACTACAAAATACCAAACCCTAGGTGTAAAAAAAAACACCTCGAAGGCATAAAAGCCAGCTATATCTTAGTTGATAAAACAGAAGCAATTACAGGGGAGAAACGCGATAAAGGCTTAATGCGTTTTCTCTCCTCCGTCTTCTTAAACTCGAAATCTCTGTTAAAAATAAATCCGAGGAACGGAAGACGTCTCTTTCGGAAGTGATAAGTAGAAATCAAGACCGGAAATAGAAAAGTTTCCGACTCAGGAAATCGAATTACAGACAAGACAGAGAATTAAGAAAGATTTTCTTCTTGGACATTTCTAAACTAGTGCGAGAAAAGAACATATTTCTTTTACTATTCTTTCTAAGGCTTCTCTTAAAATAGATGCGTTTTAAAATAAGGTTTGACTTGATTGGACATTGTGAATGAGATCCAAGGTCAGTTCTGGGTAGTGATTTGAGATAATGATTTAAAATTAAAAGTAGGTGTATTGCTATTGTTATAAATATATCCTGTTAAAAAATACCATGCACGCACATTCTAAAACATAAAGAAGCAATGCACCACAAGGAGTTTTCTAAGATTAAAAATCGGTAGATGTGTTCACGTATTTGAACATTAACATAGGAATTGAATGTTTTACATAGAAAATACAGAGGTCTTTAGAAAAAGGCCCTTGAAACGATTTCAGAGGGTCTATTTTACCATGTCTCACAGCGATTTGTGAATGCCCACACACAAACGGGGACGTCTTAAGGCATGGGTCAACTCACGAAAGAGTTGTTTTTGAAAAATACCAATAAACAGGAATCTTTTCCTAGAAGATCCCTTTCAAGGGGTGATAAATATGCTTTCTTGAAAAATCTTTACAACAGTAACAATGTGTTTTGTCAGTGGTAATGCCACAGCAGTAACAAAGACATCCTATGAATATTTTGTTGGTAATCATATGAAACCGTTTTCTGATGCAGAAATTGTGAAAGAGTGTTTCTTATATGTTTCCAATTTAGAAACATTTAGTGACAAAAATAAAAAAAATAATAATTAAAAGAGTTAAAAAAAAGGAAATTTAATATTTTTATCAATTTCCATACTTTAAATTTTCTTTGATCTTGGTCTTAAAGCATTTCTTCCCCTCCCCTCTATCAATTCTCATGTTGCGGCCCGCGTGAAATAGCTATCATATGTGAGCGCCCCGGCAGAAAGAAAAGTTTCGTACCCCTGATTTAGAAGGTCTCTCTTAATAAAATATAAAACAATTATTTCTGATGCATAATTATTTGAGAAGTACAAGTGATATTAGTCCCTCTACGAAGCGTACAAAAAGTTTCCGAGAAAAATACTTTTTCCCAATACAATTCAAAAGCAGCCATCACGGGTAAGTCCAGCACGTCGAACATCACCACTTTTTGTTTCTGTAAACAAGAGGATCGACATCCACTCCTACTCTGACTCACTCGATCTCCCTCTCCCCCCCCCCTCCCGATCCACTTCCGAGCGGGCAGCTGCACCCCTTCCAAAGTGGCACACGAACGGTTTCGTCCCGCGGTTGTGTAAACAACTCTATTCTCCAGTGCGTAACGAATTGACCGTTTCATATCAAGTCTCGATCATCGCAGATAAGAGGCAAGATGACGAATGTGTTGATTATACGCTCCTGGTCCATTTCTGTTGACGATATAACGAAGCACGTATAGCATTGGTTAATTTTAAATCATTGTGAATGGGGGGGGGTTGTTGGTGTTGATGGTATTGAAATTTGGATTGCTTGGCTCTGGATTAGATCGTTGGAACCTGGGTCATGTATACCACTCATTCGACACTATTCCAAACGATCTATAAACAGAAATATATTTTATGATGAAAAATATATATTTAAATGTCTAAAAGCAATTAATTGCAGATCTTTTATTTTTTTTATTTTCGTTGACGGTTACTTTTAAGAGGAACCGGATGAAGCAAACATGAAAAATATGCTCAAAAAATACCTAAACTCAACAGAAGCGTAACGTACACCCCCGCATTGCGCGGGGTCCCAGGGTTCAAGGGGGCCCCAAAGATTGACTGCCGCCATGTACCTTGCCTTCTGTAAAATCCAACTTGGGGGCCCAAAACCTGACTTTGCAGGGGGTCCAAAATGTTTTCCGTTACGCTATTGACTCAAAATATATACAGGAAAGAAAAGCGACATCTCACTCATCACGAGTTCTCTAGTTTGTAAGACAAAGAGACTTGAAATTAAGCGGGCATGTTTCTTTTGTTGAATGGGAATCCGCTAAGAACGGGTTTCGAGGTTATCAATTCCAAAAGGAAGGAGCGTTGTCATGAAAAATTTCCGCTTTTGAGCTATTACACCTACAGACTAGAAGTTTAGTTAGCATGTCTCATTGTTGTAATTGTAGAGTAGAGATTTAATAAGAAAGGGTTTGGCTGAAATAGATTCCAAACAAGTTATGGAAGACAAAAATTCCCATTTTTTAATTACTAGACCAACATACCTTAAATTCGGCAGACATGTTTCTTTTGTTAAGTAGAAATCCACTAAGAACGTGTTTTGCGAAAATCTGTTTTTAAAAGAGGGAAAGTGTTGCAGGAGAATTAAAAAAATATATACTTCCGATTTAGAAATTCAATTTGTGTCTTTTTAAAATCATGAAGTGAGAGCTGTAAGAATATTTTTGAATTTAATAGAGAGCTTAATGCTAGGACTTAAATACAAAATTTTTTTAAAAAAATCTCTATGAAGTCACACAATATTATGAAATATTCAATGAAGCGGGTGAGTAACGTTTAGTTAAATTATAAAGGGCGAAAGGAAGTAATACCAAACAATAAAATGAAAACGGAATAATCAGAGCTTCTATACATTGAAATCAATTTATTGATTTTTTTATTAACGTCACACTGTAAGCCAACTGGAGGGGAACTGTTCAGGGTACTCGTAGTTTTGAACCTCGATCAAGTGACGAGAACGACACCTGATCTGTCACCCAAATCTCCAATCTTCCGCAGCCAACATGTGACTGCGGTAGCCTAGTTGGTCGCGGTAACGGACTCGTGGCTGGAGTGTCATGAATTCAAACCTAGTACCACTGAAGACACACGTGTAGGGGAGTGATGCACGTTAAATCTGTCGAAAGCTCAAACGTCTACCCGTTGGTGTGGTTGTTCGGAGAGAGTGGTGCCAACTCAGGTGTCGTCCTCGTCACTTGACCATGGTTCAAAATTAAGGGGTCCATCGCCAAAAAACCCTCGTGTGTCTAAACAGTGCGATGTCAATATTCTCTCACTCACTCCACAGCCAACGTGAGTACCTTGAGTCTCGATATATTCAATGCGCATCACATCTTCTCTGCGTCGGGTCTACAATGGTATCAGGACTCGAACTTACAACTCTCCGACCACGAGGTAGCAACCAGGACCACTTGGTTACCCCACGGTCCTACATTAAAATAGAGCTAAAAATCAAAGTTATAATGTAACGTGAGTGTGGAAATTAGGAGAGCGAGATTCCAACTCTGAAAGCATCCTTGTGATCTGATTTGATTTTTAATTCACGTCACCCTTTATAGCAGAGCAAGGGCGATTCGTGAAGAATCTCTCCTATTGATGGGGCAACACCTGAAATTGGCACCCCATTTTTCAGATTTCCACAGCACACCAACGTGGGGATTTCTAGCTTCGACAGATTTAATGCACATCCGCTCTTCTGCACAACGAGTTTTCAATGGCATCAGGACTCAAACTTGCGACCCGCAGGCCAGAATTTCGTGAACAAATATTCCTCAATTATATTCCATTTGACAGTGGCGTAACGTACACCCCCGCAACTCACGCATTGGGGGAGGGGGGTCAAAGCTTGATTGCCACCCTTTGTAAAATCCGACTAGGGGGCCCAAAACCTGAATTTTCAGGGGGGCTCAAAAATTGTCCGTTACGCCACTGCCATTTGATCTCCATTTACACGATTACTAATTAATAAATTCATATTAACATGTATGCTTGCAGTATCTAAAAAAAATTCACTTCAATATTTACTTATAATAAGTAATATAAAAATATTTTGAAGTCAATTCCTACTTAGGTTAACAAAGAAACATTTTATTTTAGTTACTTTTTATCAAATAATTACTTTTTTTATGTACATATGACAGACTCGCAATATTTTTCAATTCTTATACTATGAGCTCACTCTCTATATATTTATGTAAATATACATATTTATCTTGTTCAAATCTTCAATGAAATACTTTCTATTCATCCATTCAAAGTAGAAATTAACTTAAATTTTTTTTTATATCACTTGTTATTAATTATCATTTAAGTATCGTATTATCATCCAAAATAATCGTGTTTATAAAATTTCAGTTCAACTGTAAATGCTGTAAAACGTGAGGGAAAAAATTTTAATTTTTGACCCAAGTCGCAAAAAAAAAAAAAAAATTAAGCCAACGTGGCTGTATTTGTAATTCTGTAAATAATTAACTTCAGTCCAATTAAATTTAAATAATTATAATTTAACTATCGTATTATCTCCCAAAACAATCGTGAATAGAAAATTTCAGCTCAAAAATGAGCACTTTGAAATGCGATAAAAAAAACCTTTTTAAGTTTTAAGTCTCCAAAATGGCCGCTAAGTCGCCAAAAATGATGCCATCGTGGCTGTATCTGTAATTATTTGAATAATTAGTTTTAATCAATTAATTTTTATTAATTATAATTAAACTACTGTATTGTCATTCAAATTAATCGTGTATATAAAATTTCAACTCAATTGAGCGCTTTAAAATTTATTTTATTAATGACTGAAAATTTGAACAATATATAGAGAGAAAGATTGTGAACTAATAGTAGGAATTGAAAAATAGAACGAATTATGTGTGATGCAAGAAATCTTAACAAGGTAAAAAAGTGAGACGGAAAAAGAAAAAAATTGCTTTAAGGACAATTTATAATATATGAGAAATCTGACGCAATATACTCTATTCTTTTCATTAAATTCAAAATGGTAAGGGAACATTTTCACCTTTATTAGTTGTTTTAAAATTAAAGCGCCTTTTACAGAAACTAAGTCTACTCAGTTTACTAAAACCCCCAGACAAAGTCCAGACAGGTTAAAAATACAAAACAAAAGGTGCGGCTAGACAGGAAAAGATTGAATTTCATTAATTTTTGAAACTCAAGAAACAGTACAATCTTTCCCAAAACTGTTGCAATATTACAAAAGAAAATTTCTTTCCAAGTCTCCTGGTTGAATTTTGAATTTTTATTTAATACGATAAAAGGAAATTATTGAAATGTTAAACTGTTTCGAAAGACCAACCTCTAATAATAAACATTAAAAAACCTTTTTTCGAATTAATTATCGACCGTCGTGAAACAATACACTATTTATCAAAGTTTTGAAACTTATATCAATCGACAAAAAAATAATTTAAGTCTCTGACGTCAATGCTTCCTAAAAATATAAATTTAAAGAATCCTTTGTTTGATGTAATATTTTTAAAAAGGAATATGAGTAGTAATCTAAAAAAGAGAAGCCATCGTTTTCAACCGACAGGAGAACACTAATAATTATATATGATTACAGGATAAAAAATAATTTAGTATTTACGTATACTATGGGCAAATATATTTCAATTTAATCTTCGACGATAAATTGCTGAAAAAAACGTAAATGCGTTTGAGTGAGCGAGTTAATAAAAGCCGTACTGTAAAGAAACACGAAGACTATTTAGAAGGTTGCCCAAGTGAACCGAGCTCATCCAAAGAGGGTTTAGAGCAGGGGTGGGCATTAAATTGATCGCCATCTACCAGTGGACCGTTACGACATTGAGGTGACCACCTTTATTAAGAACCAAGACACGTATACTAAAAGAAACAATTATGGAACACCGACGCCAGCCAGACTGGAGAATCAGCTTCTCACAGTCGATGCAACTGAGTTTCCTTTAGCAAATGATTCGATAAACATGTTGTTACGCATTCAACCAGACTGACAGTAACATCAGATAAAGACCCGCGAAATTCATCGCGGTGAAGGGCTATATATACTCCTGTCGTCAGCCGTAGTTTTGAGCACCATACAGGTGACAGTACAATTTGGATCGTTCTACCCCTATTTTGAGGGAGAACACCCTGGAAGTAATCCAGTGAGCCCGGGGCTCCCACCTCTCTTCCCCTTCCACCAACTTCACGAGAGGGCTTGCGGCTCGATGGTTATTTAGAATTGTTGTTACTAATGCCGCCCGATCGGCATATGCCAGATCAAGGCCCACGAAATTCATTATGGAAAATTAGCTTGATTATTAGCGGAGGCCTTGAGCACTATGCAGGTAACAGGATGATTTGGCTCGTTTTCCACACCAAATTTCGAGAGAGAACACCCTAGGGGCAGTAAGGGGCCTCCCACCTATCTCCCCCGTCCACCAACCTCACGAGAAGATTTGCGGCTCAAGGACTATTTAGAGCATCCCCATACCGTGAAGGGGAACTATACTTTTATAAACATCAATGCCTTCTCCGGGATTTGAATCCAGGTTCTATGGCACAGCAGTCAGCGTCTCTAACCACTATACCGGATGGGCGTAGGTACTTCTAAAGTGAGTGAATGAGTGTTTATTACCGTCACACTCTATAAAATAACACAAGGTGTTATTGGCGATGGACTTCGGGCAAGTGACGAGAACAACACCTGAGCTGCCCATCCCTTCTCTAAACCACCGTACCACAACAATAGGAAAACTCAAGATTTAACGTGCATCGGTCCCCTACACGGACTCAAAGCCGCTACAAGCCGGATATGAGTTCGTGACCATGACCACTCTAACTGCATGGTAAAGCTTAGTTTCCAAAGATTTTACGAATTATGATATCATTCTAGGAGCAAATACTAAAATTTGTTAAAAGTCGCCACACACAAAGGTAGCCAATGGATGAGGTCAGTAAATATCTTCTCTTAATAATTCGCAAGATCTTATTTTACATTAGTTTTTATTTATAATTTTAGCTTTTAATCATTTTCTTAAAGATTAAAACGTAAGACAAGGTTTTTCTCGAATCGTTACTAACGAGTTCAAAAATATGAAATATCCAATTCAAAGTTTAAAAATAATTCCACATGCCTTGTTTTAATGAATATATTTCAAAGATACTTATTAAGAAAAATTCCATGCATTTGCGGAATGTAAGGAATTTAATTCTCGCGTATCGTTTTAAATAAAATACCATTAAACTTAAAGTTAATTAATACGCTGTAAAAAAATGGATTTTTGAAATGATAAAAAGAAAGATTTTTCTCGTCTTGCTTGTCACTGAATTTGAAATGTTACCGAACAGAGATATAATTAACTTAATAAAAAACAGAAGTCTAATTAGAAAACGCAATGTAAAGTTTAATTTAAAATTAAAAATGATGCATAAATGTAGTTAGAACGTATAAGACTACATCGAAATGGTGAAAGCCTTAAATTCGCTTACAACGTGTCATACGAGTATAAAAATAAAGGTGAAGTCAATAATAGTGTTTAATAGAATAAAATAAGGAAAAGACCTTTTTAAGGTAATTGTAAGGTCTGCACATTAAAATACGTTCAACGTGAAAATACTTAAGACGAAATATCGCTTAACACGAAGTAATACAACGGTTCCAAGAAACTTGTGTATTTATATGCATCTTTTTCCTCTTAACACGAAATGAAAATCGCTTAACACAAAAAGATTTAGGGGGGGGGGGGAATAAACAAAACACGGAAAACACCAGCCGGATTGAACTGGCCTACTGTATCATCGGAAGAATTCATTGCAGTAGAGGATGACAATGGGAGTACAGCCAAAATTATGGCAGACAAACGCATTTTGAAATTTGTTCACAACCCCAAAAATATCATTGATGCAGATTTTGACAACAAAAATAAAATAAATAATACAGCTTTAGTTTCCACATCATCCAAAATGAGGAAGATCACAAAAAGTATGCGCAGTTATTTAGACGCACATTCCGGTGGTGAAATTGAAAAATAACCTTTTAACACGAAAAAAAATTTCAGTCTCTTCAATTTCATGTTAAGCAGGTTTCACTGTGTACTAAAAATATTAATACACTAATCATTTATTATAATCTCATTTTAAAGCACACCAAGATTGCTGGTGACAAATCTCGTAATTTTGGACCATGGTCAAGTGACGAAAAATACTTCCAGAAATGTGACACTCCATCTCCAAACTTCCGCACCATATCAACAAGGACTTAAGCCTTGTCAGATTTAACGCACATTAACACCACTTCATAAATGATGTGGTAGAACTTAATTCCAAAATGATTTAAAAACAGTAGGAAATAATTATACTTCATTTTCTTTTTGAAAAAAAATTCTAAATGTAGAAATTAAATAAAGATTGACCTTTATATTTGTCCGCGTAAATTTGTTTAAAACGGGACACAATGCAATATAATTGACAAATATCGGTTTAAAAAATCATATATTTTGCCTAAATTGTTCATTATATATTTTTCTTTTATCTCGCAAAAATTGATAGTTCTAAGCCAGCGGTTTTAAACTTTCGATTGCCACCCCTCCCCCCCCTTTATGTGTCAACCTGACATCGCGGACCCCTATAATTTTGAAAACTCCTCTCTGACCCTCTGAGTGATTTAGTGGTTTCTCAATAATCTTAAGACCGCTTTTGCTATTTATACAGACTAACACTTTTTCCTGTAAGAAAACAGTAAACATCTCACTATATATTCATAAGAATTACAAAATATAAGTTTCAGTTAAATAATTAATATAGGCGCAATTCGATTAGGAAATCAGAATGGCTGCAACAGATGTAATGAGTAACGGACTTAAAAATAACATTCTCCTTAATCCCTTTATTATTAAAGAAATCCCTCTATTATTATTAAGAAATTATTAATCCCTCCCTTTAATATTAAAGAAATTCCTCTCTTTTCTCCCCTCTTTCCGTCGAGATGCGGCAGCCGGTTGAAAGACGCGCTTGGTTGTCAGAGATGTGACGTCATTTTCTCTTCGCTCTCCTAAAGCGAAACAGAAACTAAATCAACTGGATGAGTGATTTCCCACTGACCCCTCCACCAGCGTTGTTGCGCTGCACTCATTGTGGACTGCTTTATATTTGTATGCAACTTCAGCAAATCATTCCTATTTTTTTTTCACTTATTATGATTGAGTGGATAATAGAGTTTTCTCTAAGGTTTCACGTAAATGTATAACCGTCACCGTTATCGTTTCGTTATCATATTAGCGCGCTTTATGAATTCAGTTATTAATCTTTGCACATGTGTTTCTACTATACATTTTTTGAAAATATTGGCTTTGTAGTTGCAAAAATCAATAAATTAGTTTTAAAAAACACCCTTTTATAGTTAATCGACTAAGTTGTAACTTTCTTTTAGTTGCCAAATCTGGAATTAATCGCTAAATCTGAAAATGAAATCTGAAATTAGTCGCCAGATATGGGATGGGATCTATAAATGAGAAATCGTTAATCCTGATGATCCTGATCAGGACAATAGAATAAAATTTTTAAATTATTGTATTGTCATAGGTCCTGGACAAAGGAAAAAATTTCAAATTAATCTGACCTTTTGAAGTCGGTAAAAATTGAGTTCAAAGATTCCGGTACATACAAGTGAAGCTTTTAAAAGGGTGTTAAAAAAATGTAGCTAAAATGCAGCCCTATTGGGGAAAAAAATATAAATTTACAATTACCTGATATCGGTTTGTATTTTTTTCTCTCTCTTCAGGTTTCAATTCTAAAATACAATAAAACTTTTCACGTTACGTCTTTATCGCAAAGTGTATAAAAAAAAACCTCAAAGGTAAGAGGAAGGAAAGGCCTTTTTATTACACTATCTAAAAGTTGGAACGACTTCCTTTCTAACACCCCATAACAAGCAAATAAAATTTGAACTCCATTTTCCTACAATCGCCTTAGACCCCCTCCTAAATAGCCGGTTTTCTCTCCCCGAAAACCCAGGAAACTTTCCACAGTAACAAGATTCCATACGAAACCGAGTTAAAATCCTTTGTGCTCAGCGAAGCACTATCCACTCACTTCATTTCACTTCCTCCAGACGGGTAAAATATTGAAATTTGAAAAGCGCTGAAAGAGGATTCTCTTGAACCAATTCCCAAACTGACCAGATGCCAATTTCCGCCCCGGTTGGTGGGAAATTTCGAGCTTCTGTATCCCGGTTGGAGGAAGTGTTTTCCTATACCTTTGTTCCTGTATTCAAAATAAGGAAATGAGCAGTTTGGCTCCTGCGGGAAAAATTACGTCACACTTGAATCACGCGAAACGGGGGCGTTTATTTCTGTTTTCAAACTCTTGCTTCAACTGTAATATATTTTCACCAAAAAAAAATACTTGAAATTTTACTATAAATGAGATCTAATATTTTCATTTGAATCGTGGTATTAAATTGCAAATTTTAATATACATCAAACGGGTGGGCAAAAAGTTCATAAAAACTTTAAAAATGTATAAAGCATGAAAAAAAAAAAAAAAAAAAAAAACGGTTTGCACGTGTAGCATCGATAATGCACGGGATTTTTAAGATAAAGGAAAAAAATCAAAAACAGCATGTAGGTGGCACTGGTACAAACGACTTAGTTGGAAATACGCAAATGATCGTGATCCACAGATCCAGTTCTCCGTTGCATGCCAACTAAGTGAACAAGGATGCCGAGTGAGTGAATATTAACGTCGCACTGGTTCAGCTACACGAGGGCTTTTGGCAAAGGACCTCGGGGGGGGGCTGATGCTTGTCGAGTTGGCGTGGTATGGAAGTTTGGAGAGTGCGGTACCCATTCAGGGATCAACCTTGTTTCTTGACCACGGTTCAAAATTATGAAATCCGTCTCCAACAGATCTTTCATTGCTTTAGAGCTCCGATTCTCAGCCTTTTTATTGCCACGGACCGGTCAACGTTTCATAATTTTACTGCGGCTAGCTTAAAGGGAGGGGATGTTGATTGTTTATATTTTAGATTATTTTGATTTAATAATTTTAATTTAATTATATAAATTGCCTTCAGAATAAAAGACACTCTAAAAGTGAATATAAAGTGATTTTAATGGAAAGTCGCAAAACCTCCGAGAGAAACACCACAGTAAATAAAATTGAAATCATTTAATGTTCCTTGTGCGGTACAGTATCATTTAATCCACGAACCGGGACCGGTCCACGGCCCGGGGGTTAAGAAAAACTGCTTTAGATTGCCGAAAGTAATAAACATCACTCCTTTCATATTTGGAAGTACTTATCAGTGTAAGTCATTATTTGCACTTTTAAACGTAAATCTTCCTTGTCAGGATTGTCAACACATTTACCGTAATGAAAATTTATTGCGGGCTGTAAAATCGCCGCTTATCTGTTTGTATAAATATACCAAAAGGATAAATTAATTCCATATTACACAAGTGACTGATTTATAAAGGAAGTACCACAACCTTTCATACTTAGTATAGACACGGGGTTGTTAATTCTTACTAAAAATGCTTATCAATTCAGATATTTTTTTTCCATAAAATTTGGTCTAAATTTACTTTTGCTTTGTGAAGAAAATCTTAAACATTTTAAATGTAAATTCTCTGCAGGCTCAGGAAGGCGAAACTTTGTTCAGGCAATATTTTCTCTCTTCAATTTAGTATAATTTTTCTATTAATGTGTGAGTCATTAGTAAAAACTATATATATATATTCCGTATATGATATGATTTTGGAAAGAAAGAACCATTAATTTATTCGTGGACCAAGAGGTTATGACGTAAATCGGGGGAAGTTGCCACATTTAAGGATTTTTCGATTCGTACATTGAAAATTGAAATAACAAGACCATGAAAAAATACACTTCAGTTTTCAATATTTACAGTAGAACGTCGTTTATCGGAATCAATAGGGACCGGACACCGTTCGGATACGCGATTGTTCGGATAACCGAAACCCGAATGTGGTCCATATGAAACCGGATACTAGACGAATACTGAAAATCATCCCATGCGGGAAACGTGCTTGAAGAAAAAGTAAAATAGGTACAAAATGTCGCAATTTTACCTTTACTGTGAAAAATAATCATTTTTTCGCTGTCCCATTGTACACCTTCGTGTTTTCGCTACAACGTCTCCGATTCTCTTCAGCAGCAGTAGTTGAGTAGGACAGCACTCTGATTGTTGTTCGTACCACTCCACAGTTGTCTCTAACGCAGACGCGCGCCAGCATTTGATGAACCCTTCCTACTTTCGTTGTTGTCCTTGTCTTCATACGTTTCATAGTCGACAGGGTCTTATTCTTCTTGCACGAACATCAAACTCTGGTCATTATTTAGCATTTGAAATCCATTGTCTTCTGCATCGCATACCATCCAGGTTTCTACATCAACAAAACTCAACAAAAGAGCATGTATACATTCTCTCACTTAGAAACAAACTGGCCTAATATTCCGCGCAGATGTTTACCAAATCACATAACTGAAACTCTCCAAATATCCCTCACCTTGGGTTTTCCCGTCACACTTTTAGCCTCACGCGAAACAACTGTTCGAAAATGTATCCGGACTTTGGTTCGGATATTTGACACTCCGGATAATAAACGTGCGGATAAACGACGTTCTACTGTATTTGGTTATGTATACAAGTTAATTCGCTTCTTAGTATGAAAATAAATAAATTTAATGCTAAAAGAAATTCATTTAATTATGGCATCTTCCCCATATATGGTGAAAAAGGCCACCAGTCATGGAGTAAGATGCAACAACACCACATTAAATAAAAAAAATGAGACAAACATTACCAAATTAAATGTGAAATTTCAATAACTATAAAAAAAAACAAAAATAAATAAATTCTTTCATAATTAGTTTGCTAAAAATGAATTTTCCAGCAGAACGATCCACAGCAGGCTGAAGTAGTAGTTGACTTCAGCCCTGCACATCCTCTTCCTATGGAGATTCCCTGTATCATCCTCACAGCCTAATTATTAACCGCAGTTATATTTTATACGATAATATACAATGAAAAAAATTTAAACTTCATTTAATTTATTTCCAAATTATGTGGCGTCTTCTCGCAAGTATAGGGGACAGATGCCCTACACGCTTATTTCCTTTTTTTGCCGCAGTGTTATTGGCATTTCTACATGCATCGTATGTATATCAATATGTGCGTATAACTGTGACTTATATTGCTAATATCTTATTTAAAATAACAAGTTCGATTGTGAACTTTAAATATGAGGAACGGAATATTATAAAAGTTGTACTCGCCACTTTAAATGCTCACAGGATCGAAAAATAAGGTCGATTAAAGACGATTCATTCAGATAAATTTACAAGCCACACTCAATGTCGGACCACATTCTTCACTCAAGTGACTCAAGATTGCCATCTATCGACTCATAAAAGTATTATTAACAAATTGGAGTCTCTTAACCCGAATTACCTTATGCCCACTTAACTGGCTACCTTATGGTTAACTAGGGTAGTAAGGATATTGACCTCTTGTAAGAATTCTTAAAATCATGCATCTCTATTTCATTCAGTATTCCGTCATCTTAACCCCTATTTTGACAAAAGTACTATCTGTACGCGTGATCAAATGCGATAGAACCTCTGTCAGTTAACCTCACAAGGAACTCAAATTGATTTTCACAGAGTGATTGAGTGTTTATTATCGTCACCTTCTAAAGCGACGTGACGTTTTTGGCGATGGACCACATAATTTTGAACCTCAATCAAGTGACGAGGATGACCCTTAAGCTCGAACCGCACTCTCCTAGATTCCCTACCACACAAACGTGAGGACTTTAGGTCATGATAGATTAAACTTGTATCAGCCCCTCTATATGGTGGGTTTTAAGTGACGAGTGAGTGAATATTTACGTCGCACTGTTCAGATACACGAGGGCTTTTGGTGACAGACCTCTCAATTTTGAGCCATAGTCAAGAGACGAGGACAACACCTGAGCTGGTACCCCCTCCCCTAACAACCACACCACACCAACGGGAGGACGCTTCAGCTCTCGACAGATTTATCATGGATTGCTTCCCCACACAGCGTATCTTTAGTGATACTGGGCTCAAACTCATGACATGCCCGCCACGATCTGATACCCTGACTAATAGGCTACCACGGTCACGGTCATGGGTCTTAAGTGGCATTAGTCCTTGTAACCATAATCATTAGGTTACAGCGCGTGGTCATGATTAACATAAAGATATGTAGCATGTTTTTTTTGGATTAGAAAATCAAAATACATTAGACAAGAATCCAATTACGACTTCGTGTGTATATTTTCTTCACCAAATTCATTAGAAGCCCAATTTTTGGTTTTCCAGAAAAAAATAGAAATTTAATAAAGATTTGTATTTAATTATTACAATGAGGTTTTAAAATCGTTACCGATCTGTGAAAGTTATTCATTAAGAAACTTCAGAAAGTCATTTAAAAAATCACTCTATTTTCATTAGTTCTTCGCCTTTATATGATTAACTATTTAAATAAATTTATTAAAACATTTCTAAATATAGTTGCACAGTTAAAACAGGTAAAACATCTAATTAGAAGACTCATTTTATCTTTCAAAAAGTAATGATTTTCATTGGTCGTAATTTTTCCGTCAAATTTCCTCGAAATTTCTAAACGCTAAATCTACAAATATACATCACAAAAGAAAAAGAAGCATTCAAAAAACACTACCTGATCATGACGACGTCTTCGGTGATCTTTACATCATTGAACAGAAAACACTTAAATCTCCACTTTGTTGTTATTTTACCATCGAAATTCTTTAAATAATCAAAAGTAAAACTAAATACAAAAACATTTCTGAAGAATACAAAAAATTTTGAAAAGAACTGTCTGTGTACATAACCTTTTCGCCCTCAGAAGGAAAACAAACAAAATGGCGAACTAAAAGAATAATTTAGATTTTAATTGGTGCGCATAGGTTGCCAGATTTCTCAGCTAATTTCAAAAATTGCCATAAAAACATACCTTTTAGAAAAGGTTGCCATTAATATATATACAAAGTGTGACACAAAAAAAAGAGAGAAGTCCAATAAATCATTATATTTACAGAATCAGTTCTCCGTGACAGTATCATCTTCAAAATAGTTCCATTCAGAATTCACACACTTCCGCATTCGGGGCTGCCATTGCTGGTAACAGTTCTAAAACGAGATTTTGGATGTCCCTTAAGGAGATTTTCCGTTTCTGCCTGAACCTCTTCAACTGAGGAAAAATGGGTTCCCTTTCAACAAGATTTAATTGTGCGAAATAAAAAAGTCGCATGAGGCCAAATCAAGTGAATAAGGAGGATGGCCCATCATAGTAATGTTTTTGCTGGTCAAAAACTGCTTGACTCATAGGGACATGTGAGCGACTGCATTGTTCTGAGGTAGCAGCCATCCATCACTCCCCAATTCTAGGCCTTTTTTGTCCAAATTTTTTTCACGGAATCTTTTTAGTACTTCAATTTAGTGGCGTTGATTAACAGATAGACCACTGATGTGATTGGGAACTCACTCATATCACGAATTTTGGGTATGCTTTGGTCTGCTATCGCTGACCTTGGGTGCCCACCAGATTCATCATCTTCCACACTAACCTTTCCTCCTGAAAATTTCTTATACCACTGAAACACATGTGCACGAGACAAAGTTTCATCTCCAAAACACTTGAAATGTTTTCGTGGCTAATTTCTTAAGTTTCACAAGAAACTTGATGTTGATTCTCTCGACAATTTTCGGCAGAGTGCAGTTGCGTTAATATTCACTCACTCATTCACAAAAGCATTTTCGTGAATGAGTGAATATAAACATCGCACTGTTCAGCTACACTAGGGCTTTTGGTGACAGACCTTGTAATTTTGAACCATAGTAAAGTGACGAGGATGACACCGGTGCTGTCACCCCTCTCCTAACTACCATACCACACCAACGGGAGGACGTTTGAGCTCTCGACAGATTTAATGTGCATCGCTCCCCTATACAGCGGTTCTTCTGTGGTGCTGGGCTCAAACTCATGAAAATCCAGCCACGAGTCCATTGCCTTGACCACTAGGCTACCGCGGCCACTCGTGATGCTTCGGAGTGCGACATAGATTAAAACCAAGCAGTTAATCAGTTAAATAAAATGTCGAAATTAAGCAAACCGAAATAAATTTACACAATTATAGCAATATATGATAACTTTTAAAAAAATACTGCATTTTTTTTTAAACTAATTTAATTTTTTAGTGATGTTATTAGCCTCCTCTTTTCAAAGATTATAATACTAAAGCCACTGTGCATTTTCAGATCACAGGATAAAAGGCTAACAAACTTGTAAGTGCAAAAAAAGAAACGTTTACTTTTTAATTATTTCTGAAAACCTTTATATTCAGAAGCAATTAAACAAACTGAAAATTTTTCATCCTTATCTTTAATTAATTACTTAAGGCTTCATTTGCATGCAAAACGGAAAACATACACAAGCATATAATTAACTTTAATCATACTTCTCTTCCATAAAACCAAAACTATACTTAACAATTTAACTAACCAGAAAATTCTTTGATTAATCGTAAGCTCTCAGGAAAATATATTAGCCCTTCATTCTTCTTTAATTATATATTTATGTAAACAATTCGCAAGAGGATTTTGGATTGACAGCACTCTTTGATAAATTCTCAAACATTTATAAAATACTTATGTTTCTATACATATGCAGATGTGTGTGTGTATAGTATTTAAAAGACATATTTAAAAAGGGTAAACAATAAAAGCAGTCATTATATATAAATACAAATACTTTTTCTTTAAATATATAAAACCCAATTTCTTCATAGGTAGA
Organism: Trichonephila clavata; assembly: GCA_019973975.1. Lineage (NCBI taxonomy): Eukaryota > Metazoa > Arthropoda > Arachnida > Araneae > Nephilidae > Trichonephila > Trichonephila clavata. The sequence goes on along the minus strand of BMAO01022431.1, from coordinate 4,485 downwards.
TTTCATTTCATGATTTACTTTTTTAAAATAATGAGTTTAGAAGTAGATTTGATTTTTGTTGAAGATCGATTTTATCTCACTTCTAAAATTTAAATTTTTTCTAATAGGAACAAGGTTGTCTTAGACGTAATTTCAGCATTTTATGTAAGGGACTTCAGAATCAAATATTTTCCATAAGCTTTAAAGCTAAGGTCCCGAGACTGCTGCTCTTTGGATAGACAGTTGAGATTTTGAAGATTTCTGTCTCTATGTATTGTTAAAAATTAATTAACTATGCTTAAAAGTATTAATTAGAACACAACAATCTTAATTGCGACCGCTATCAGGTGGACGCGGTAGCCAAGTGGTCAAGGCAACGAATCATGGTTAGCGTGTCATGAGTTCGATCCCAATACCACCGAAGACCCGCCATGTAGGGAAGCGATGCACGTTAAATCTGTCGAGAGCTCAAACGTCCTCCCGTTGGTGCGGTGTGGTAGTTAGGAGAGGGGGTGTCGTCGCGTCACTTGACCATGGTTCAAAATTAAGCGGTCCGTCGCCAAAAGCCCTTGTGTTGCTGAACAGTGCGACGTTAATATTCACTCACTCACGCGACCGCTATCAGTGAGTAGGGATTGAAATATCGGACCAAAGGTTCAATACCGGTATTCGGTATTTTTCAGATCTGTATACCGGGATACCGGTTTTAATACCGGTAGTAGGAATTTTGGAAAAAGAAAGAAGGCCCAGGTGTTTCTTTGTTTTATTTGCCAATTTTATTAGAAAGTGTAAATATCACAAAAAATTAATTTGTAATTTTTAAATTATAACAGTATATAAAGAATCATAAAAAAGTAAAGGAATATCTTATTTATTTAAATCACAAGAAAAGTGTAAATATCACTATTCAGTCTGTGCTACTATTACAAATTTTTGAAATGGGATTTTAAAAAACAATGCATTAATTGTACTGTCATTAAGCCTGGAACACATATAAGTGCACAAATTACCAGATGTCGAAAACGCTCTTTCGGCACCTACGCTAGTGGGTGGCATTGTTAGCAATGCGCGATATACTTTTTCAAGTATTTACCTCTAAATCCCTCATCTACAAATAAATCGATTTCTCGTCGGATGGTTTTGGATATAGCTGATTTTTGTATTGTATTTTGGTTTGTTGAAATTCTTTTAGTTATCGCTAATTCTAATTTTTGTTCTAGAGACAATTTCTTTTCACAATCATCATCTTCGATGCATGTATCGAGTTCTTCTAAATGTAGATAGATTTGAGGGTAAAATAGTCCTAAGAAAATTTACTATACACTTGATAGAATGTGAATTGGTTAGTCTCTTTTCTTCTTTTTCATTTTCATTATCAGTATATGTAAATACACCAGTATGATATGCAAACACTATATGAATAACAAACTCCCCAATTTAAAAAATATTGAAATATTACGCACACTCTTTCTTCACAACTACAACCTTGTTTTCACAGATGCGAATATCAGACACGAATCCTGTGTTTGTGCAGTATCGCTCTGAGCTGTACTATAATAGGTTTAGCCCGCCTCCTTGGAGTGGCCGCAGTAACCAAGGTATCGTCATAGGTCAGGGTCGCAGTAGCCAAGGAGGTCAGGGAATCGGATCATAGCTGGCATGTCATGAGTTCGTTGGCGTGGTGTGGATATTCAGAGAAGTGATGTCTACTCTGGTGTCGTCCTCGCCATTTGACCATGATTCAAAATTACGAGTCCATCCCAATAGCCCTTGTATTGCTTCTCAGTACGACGTAAATCAAGTAGCCGCGGTAGCCAAGTGGTCAAGGTTTCGGATAATGGCTAGCATGTCATGAGTTCGAGCCCAGTACCACTGAAGACCCGCCGCGTAGGGGAGCGATGCACGTTAAGTCTGTCGAGAGCTCAAGCGTCCTCCCGTTGGTGTGGTGTGGTAGTTAGGAGAGGGGAGCCAGCTCAGGTGTTGTCAACGTCACTTGACCATGTTTCAAAATTACGCGGTCCGTCGCCAAAAGCCCTCGTGTAGCTGAACAGTGCGACGTTAATATTCACTCTCTCACTCACTCACGACGTAAATCGAATCAAGGACACCTTGGCTCTTCTTAGTGGCGTAATGTACTCCCCTGCATCACGGGGATGGGGCCCAAAGCCTGACTGCCTCCAAGTACCTACCCCTTATAAAATCCAACTTGTAGGTTCAAAACCTGATTTTACAGGGGGGGGGGGGGCGAATGTTTTCCGTTGCGCCAGTGGCTCTTCTCTCTCGCAAATCTCTCTGCCATTAGAACATACAAAGTCCCCATTCGGTATAGTGGTTAGCGACGGTGACTGCTGTGCCGTAGGGCTTGGGTTCGAATCCCGGAGAAGACATGGATGTTTGTAAATATATAGTGCCTTCGCAGCATGGTGGTACTCTAAATAGCCGTCGAGCCGCAAGTCCTCCCGTGAAGTTGGTGGATGGGGAAGAAAGGTGGAAAGCCCCTTACCACCCCTAGGGTGTTGTTCTCCCTCAAATTTGGGGTGGAAGTGAGCCAAAACGTACTGTCGCCTGTATGATGCTCAAAGCTACGACTAACGACAGACATACATCTAGCCCTTTGCCACGATGAATTTCGTGATCCTCGATCTGACATCGTCAGACAGGTGGCATTAATAACAAACGGATATACAACGGACGCTGTGGCGCTCCACTTTTTCATTTCACTCTATTTGTGTATTTTCTAGGTTACTCTTTTTATTCCAACCACTCTTTTTAGCGCGTTTTTTACATAATGTAAAAAAGATCTATTATTTTTATAAATTAAAAATACTCTTTCTGTATTGAAAAAAGGAAGATGTTATTGCAATTTGAGCTGATTAAATAGGTTTTTTTTTTTATTGAAAAAGTAAAACTTTCACTGTGCTGAAACAAATCCGATCCCAAAACTTCACTTTTGCCGCCCATCCGGTATAGTGGTCAGTGAAGCTGACTGCGGTGCCGCAGGGACTGGGTTCGAATCCCGGAGAAGGCATGGATGTTTGTGTTGTAATCCTTTCTTCTGTCTGTGTTGTTTACCCCCGTGTTATACGTTCGGTGGTGCACGGGGTTTATAAATGTTAAAAAAAAAAAATTTTAAAAAATATAAAAAAAAAATAATAAATCTGAAGCATTACGTTCATAGATTTAGTCTATTCACTTCTTTTCTAGTAATTCGTGCGCATATAGGATGATTCAGAAAATAAAGTTCTTGAGATTGCTGCAGGAATAAAGTAATACTGTGTTGACTATAAAGACCGTACGATAAAATAAAAATGTGCTGATATTCAATATTGTAGCATTATTTTCAGGACTTGATATAAAAAGCTCGATCGGGAATCATTTATTTTCGTAGTATAAAGGCAAAGAATTCGATCTTTTTCCTCCTCATTTATATCAATTCAGTTGGAATTTTTTCGAAGCAGAAGCAATAAATTGGAGATTTCTGACATTATTAGAATCTATGTTTGATACAATGAATTTCGCGTATTGTTGATTTGAAAAGATATTGAAAATTCTGGTTCTATATCTATTTATTATGTTCCTTTCTCTACAAAGAAATCCTTTGAATAATTCAATAGCACAACGTTATTTTGGAAAATTTTATTTTTTCGGAGAGCGTACCATGTTAAGAACTGACATTCTACATTTCATTATTTAAAATGAATGGTGTATTTATAAGTGTATGCTTACTAGTCGGACTGCGTTCAAAAGATCGAAAAAAATTGATCTAAAATATCGTTTAATTTCTAATGGATTACGGATTGCTGTTTTACCGTTGCAGACCTAGTACATTCCCAAACAGCTAGTATCATTTTTCCGTCTAGCATCACATAAGTGGACACCAATTCTCAAGATGTAATTTTTCTCCCTAGAGGAAGGAACCTGATTATTGACTATACGAAATTGCACTAGGAATTTAATTCCGAAGAGAGAGTACCCAAACCACAAACAGGCAAAGGATCTTTTACATTCCGGGTAACACATAGGCTGTCGATTTTTTTTTTGTATCATGAAATTTTTTGTATCATTTGAGCCCCCCACGTATTTAGTGTGCTACTCAATCTCTACATAGCAGGACTTCAGAGTCATCAGGATTTAAACACGCGACTGGACAATGCCAGCCACTAGTCTGTGACCAGGGCCACCAGACTACCACAGTCACCGAAGACATTGGAGTGAGTGAATATTAACATCGCACTGTTCAGCCACACGAGGGCTTTTGGCGACGGACCTCTTAATTTTGGACCATTGTCAAGTGATGAGGACGGTACCTGATCTGGTACCCCCTCTCCTAACTACAACACCAACGGGAGGACGTTTGAGCTGTAGACAGATTTAAAGTGCATCGTTCCCCTACACAGTAGGTCTTCAGTGGTGTGGGATCCAACTCAAGACAAGCCCCACACCACGAGTCCGTACCCTTGACCACTGGGCTACTCCAGCCACCTGAAGACATGGGAAACTACGCCT